>QNGE01002775.1:89992-103298 GCA_008508345.1 Paragonimus westermani | reverse complement strand
GTTTGACTGAAGCCAGTGAGCTTGACTGTTACGGGTGCGCCACTGCAGCTCAGCCGATCGGTCGCGTGGTATGAAACGGGCGTGTCTAGCCACGCACGTGTCTGACCAGCACTTTCGATTCAAAAGCAGCTTGAACACGACCATCATCTGTGTCAGTCACCTTGATGTGAGTAGACCTTGAAGTGTGAGAGCAGACAAACGCCACTGTGGGCGGCAGATTGACACACTGAGAACTCCATGGTGTGCACACAAATGAGCTTTCGTGAAGGTTGGCATCAAGAGGTGAGAATATGCATCGGACGTGTAATTCCCGTGTGAATCGTAGAAGGTGGTCTTCAACCAGACTGATTCGATTTTCGGCGAACAATGTAACTACGAGTGTCAGGTTCTTGTCGCGACTGTATCTCGGTTTCGTATGTGTTCGTTCGTTTTCGGTTTCCCGAGGTGTTGACTACCAAAGTTATTGTGATTAGTTTTCATCTGTACAGATTCAGTTAGCATATAACGTGTTAGGTACGTGTTTGTTCAATAGGAACATGTTTACTTTGAAACTAAGTGAAACTACATCATGATACGACGTTGACTGATGTGACCAAAGTTTAAAGAAAGGTTCGTCCTGTATTGCCGTCATACACGGTTGGACAAAACGGCCAAAGTTGACATAGTTAGTAGTCGCACTGAAGTCGTGTGAATCAGACACGGAGTGTGGTGGACTGCATATTCACATCATGTGTGTTTGCACAGTCTGTTCGGAGAAGCACAACCGATAGACCTAGGACGGATCACACTGCGTATCAACAAGGTACACAGGAGAGAAGATGCCATGATGTGTAGCGAATGGGGACTAACACGTTTCTCAGATATATAGGCAAAGAGGTAGTCATTCTGTAAGTAATTACATGCTAATCGATTTTAACGCAGGGCACGATCTATACTGTCCATTTCGCACATCCTCACACCACGCGTGCGCTCGTGTTTATGAGCCGGAATTCCAGTCCACAATGCAGCGGCGGTTACCACCAACTCATCACGTGCACTTCTGCCTGGTTTATGTGTGCCGTGGATTTCTTGCCTACCATTCCTCGTTTGCTTATCCGATTTCGTTGAGCAATGGCGTGTCCGATCACCCGTGTTGTCTGTAATTCACTGGCAGTTAGGTTCGGATACATCTTACGATCGCGATGAGGTACACAATCGAGAGTTGAAATAATCGCACCTACGATCTGGTCACATTATGTCCAAAACGTGCGCAAGATATTGTGCCCAGTGGGTGTAAACCGAGGGTAAAGTTAGCGTCCATCGGAAAAATGACAATCCGACGATTAGGTGGTCGTCGTCAAAGGTCGGGTGGAAAATCGTTACCAAAAGAAGAATACACGGTTGGTGGCATCCGATTCGGATTAGCCTGTCACAGTGACCGAAGCCAAAGGACGCCTGCACTCATCCAGCACTGCAATTGGCTTGCGCTACACCACTTGCATTTCCACTAACACGCCACATATCCAGTGTAAACCCGAAGGAATAAGACCGGGAGGTGTGTCAGTGGGGCCTTTCTGTCCAGCCGGCCAATGCTGGTTAGCCACTTGATTGGCTAATAAGGAAAGGAAACTCTTATCTCTCGGAAACTAAACAGAGAGAGGCTGCAATGACGAGATCTAGACTGGGAAGAAAGATATTTGAAGTGTAATACAAGATGCATTGCAGTAAAGGAGTGCAGGTTAGTGCATCCCAGAGAAGATAAGGATGAAAAGCAGATTTTTCACTTAACTATGAGAAGCCAGGCAGACCATTCACCATAAAATACATCAAAAAAGCCGAAGAAAAGAATGGGTAGAAGACCACAGATACTCAAGTTTCTGAAAAGAGAAGCGGATTAATTGTCAGTGACCGGGATGTTACCGATGCAGTCATTAACATAGGTAGAATGCATACACTGATATGACCTACCTACCGGAGCCTATCGTACTCGCCGCCTCTTCGCCGACGGTGTACTATGAGTACGTTGGTGACCTACTAACCCCAAACGGCCAGCGCATTCGCGGCCGCACACATCACAACGCCATATAGTCACGTCACCGCGACCTATGGCACCGATGGTTCCTTTGCGTACCGCACGCTTCCGCTCGCGACCACGCAATAGTTGCTCGTTGAACGCTCGGACGCCCGCCCGAACCGTATTCCTCCAGGCCGTCCGGTTCAACGCCAAATCTTCCCAACATCTAAAATCAATGTTACAACGTGAAAGACTTACCTGCACAACATCCTGGTACCTCCGCTTCTGGCCACCGGGATTTCGCTTACCTGACTTCACTTGTCCGTACAGTAACTGCTTCGGGATACGGTCATCGCCCATCCGACGGACGTGACCGAGCCAACGGAGCTGGTTCAGCATCAACATGGCTTCCATCCCGTCCATGTCCGCTCGCCGCAGTACCTCAGTGTTCGGAATCATGTCCGACCACCGAATACCCAAGATGCGCCTCAGACACTGAACATGGAAACGGCTCAAATAGCTCACGTTCCGCTGATACAGTGTCCACGTCTCACTGCCGTACAGCAGGATAGACAGCACCATTGAGCGGTAGACACACAACTTCGTGGCCATCTTCAGGCTGTGATTCTTCCAGACACGCCTTTCAAGACGTCCGAAAGCAGCGCTAGCCTTTGCCACACGCGCTCTCAACTCGCGGTCCACGGACAGATCTGTCGACAAGTTGCTACCCAAGTAGCAAAAATCCCCGCAGCCATTCACAGTGTCTCCAGCGATGCGAATTTCGGGTGGAGGTACACAAGCAGCACCTCCACCAGGAGAAGGCTGAAAAAACGAATACGTCTTACCTGTGTTGATGTCCAACCCGAACTTCGATGCTGCCGAAGCGAATGCTGTAGCTAGACGTTGCAGCTCTTCTTCGCTGTGCGCTAGCAAGGCGCTGTCATCGGCGAACAGAAGCATCCGCATCCTTGAGGTCTGCAGCCGGGTTGAGGCGCCAAATCGTCGGATATTCAACAGACGCCCGTCCGTCCGGTACTCCACCTCGACACCATCCTCTCCAGAGTTCTGAAAAGCAACTGTTACCATCGCAGTCAAATATAAACTAAATAGGGCTGGGGCTAGAACACAACCCTGCTTCACGCCAGTGACGATGTCGAAATCATCAGAGGTCGATCCACACGATTTACCCTCGCCTTCATGCCCACATGCAACAATCTAACCATATTGATGAACTTACCAGGACATCCAAACTTACCAAGCACCGTCCACAGCGCCTCGTGGCTCACCGAATCGAAGGCGTTGGTGAAGTCCACGAACAGTGCATACAGGGGCTGGTTCCGTTCCCGGGACTTCTCTTGAAGCTGTCGAGCAGCAAACACCAAGTCAATCGTACTCCGACTCGACCGGAATCCACACTGCTCCTCGGGAACATTCTGCTCCAGAACGTTTGCATTCAGTCGGTTCAGGATGATTCTTGCAAGCACCTTGCCTGCACCGCCCAAAAGGCTGATAACCCGGTAGGTGTCGGCGCACTGCTTTCTACCCTTGCCTTTGAACAAGGGTACGATGAGGGCATCCTTGAAGTCTTGCGGCATCGCCTCGTGCTCCCAGATGGAGTGAACCAGCTGGAGCAAAGCGCGCTCCAACGCCGGCCCGCCATTGTTCAGGATCTCACCTGGCAGCCTATCCTCGCCTGCAGCCTCCCGTCGGGTAGTTGACCAATCTTCCTCTGCAATTCCAGCATATCTGGGATGAGAGCAAGTGAATACTTGATTTCCTTTTGCTGCAAGCTGTTCACAGTCACCCAATCAATTGCAGCACGGCGGTTTAGCAGGCTGCCGATGTGTTTGCGCCATATTCACATAATGTCCGCCAGCTGGCTACAAGAATAGTCGGTGTCCACGTCTACCTGTGCTTTAGTAGACTGGATAGACGGATCGATGATCGCGTTAAGCGAATCGTAAAACTCCTATTGTTGACGACGATCTGCAAAACCCCGCATGCGCTCGCCCTGTTTCGTCCACCAGTTGTATTTAATTCCGTGAGCACGCTCAGCCAGTTGACGGCGGATTCTCCGGAACCTAACCTTCTCCGCTCCATTGGCCGGGCCCACTGTGGTTGTGATGAACGGGACATTCTTCTCTTGTACCAACTTGCAGATAGCCACGGTGTCTTCATCAAATCAGTCTGGGCGTTTCTTGCGTTCCACATCGATTGTGGAATACACACAACCAGGAATGTAGTGAATGTCTGATCCACGCTGCCCAAGTTCACTTATCGTCCAAGATTTCCAGTGACCGCTCGTACCTTTTAGCACTTTGATCCGATTTCGATGAAATTTCAACTGTTCTGTAGCTATTTTACGAGCCACTTGACAGCATTTTGTGTTAATGTTACTCGGCACACGGGATTAAATGTATTTTGATTGCAGATGCGTTGACCTGTCGAGCATTCTTGAACAGGAAGCAAAAAAACCAAAGTATACCTGCTGTGCCATTCGGCAGAACACGTCAGGAGCATTCTAGCGCTAGTTGTTTCCCCTCTGTAGATTTGTGTTCCTGGTAGGCACACGGAGTAAACACAAAATACTTTGGTGAAGTGGTTTTGTAATTTAAATGTCTCTAGTATTGAGTACTTAGTTCCTCAAACAACAACGATGACCTAATTATCGTCGAATCTAGCCTTGTGTTCTGTGTGTCCACACGTCTTGGCCAAGTCTCTCAGGAATTCTTTAAAAGCGCAACCATCACCCTAAAACTGTTCTACNTTGTAATTTAAATGTCTCTAGTATTGAGTACTTAGTTCCTCAAACAGCAAAGATGACCTAATTATCGTCGAATCTAGCCTTGTGTTCTAGGTGTCCACACGTCTTGGCCAAGCCTCTCAGGAATTCTTTAAAAGCGCAACCATCACCCTAAAACTGTTCTACTCGCGAATCCCAACCGCAAGTTTGCTCGGCCTTCCGAACCTTGACAACTGCGCACATTGCGTCAGACTTGCGCAACATTTTACACATTGTGTATTACCACTGAATATGTGGATCAAACAGTTCTTTTCTGCGTCTGAGGAACAAAATTACCTGTGTTGTGATCTTGGATGGTGCACGACCTGGAAAGTCCTTTAGTTCCGAACATCCGTTACGGTGCATGTGGAAGTCCACAACAATGACCGTCAACCCTATTTGGCCCAGCTGACATTCATTCACATGCGTTGGCAGCAGTGCATCGCCTGTCGTTTTGCTGACACGTTGCGCAAGTTGCATAGGCCCGTTTCCTGTAATCGCGTTCAGCGCATGATCTCAGCGTAGAGAACCTGTTCTTAGTGGCCGCGTGTACACGGTGCCATGCAACATACCAGCGACGCTGTGCGATATGCCACACGAGAGCACTTCGAAGCCCTAATCTATGCCCCATGGGTCAGGCCCCACTGAAGACGTGCTCAAAGTTGTGCAACATTATTTGGGTAACTGACTCAACCACATATCCGCGCTGTGGCCTCGGTCAACACCCCAGGCCGGACCAAAGGGCTTACTGAACGGGCACGAAGCCTAGCCGAGTTAGGTGAGCGTACGGGCCCAACAAAGCAATAAAACCACAACCTGATTAACGGGCTGTGGATAGGATGGCGGGCGAACGCGCATTTTCAGTCGAATCGCTCATCCCCGTCTACCATGTGGCTTTGGCACCACGGTTCGCGATCGATAGTGCCTGGCTGTTCATATCTCTTTCCGTAACCGCCTCAACGTTTTAGGCGCAATTCTCGACTGGGTGCTGGCACGCTCCCGTCGGCACGATTGGACAAAGTGAAAGTAGGATATCTCGCTGACGGATTGTGCTATCACGGTAGTTTTTTCACCAAACAACGGACAATAAAATGCTACATTCATGAACGAAATAGATATAGAATTTATTAGGAGACGGATCGGAACCTAACAATTTCCCCATAGAATCTGAGGTAAGTCATGCAACGTTTATGTTTATCGCTCCATTTGTGGACACCTAGGTGACGTATAATAGCCATGCTGTGAAAATAGTGGGCGTTGCTTGACATCTCTCAGTGTCGTGGCCCGATTACTCAGCCACGTCGTTTCGCCTCTTGTTAACGTGCCCTGTTTGTGTGGTGAATGCAACTTGTTGCGTTATCAAGATCTGCATGGACGGCTCGTTCGGAAACTTTGTCCAGATTGGGGTGTTTTTGTTCAGTGGAAACCTGCTTCACTGTGAACATCACATTCAGGATTCGAAGGCCGTTTGGGTCGCATAATTTCACATCATACGGGTTTTGGTGTCGTGGTTACGAACCAGAATAACATGTCGATGCATGTGTACGGATGGAACTGAGCGGGGCAGGTTAAGACGCGTGACGCACTCATGAGCGCCGCGTGTTCGCAAACTGAGTTCTCTATGACTGTACAGATCTTAAATATAGGTACTGCCGATTACGTTTTAGTATCCATAGCTCCATTTCACCGAAGGTACTTCGAATTTGTTGGTCCATAGCTGACTAATTCGATCTGTGTTTGTCTGCCTGTTTGGGTGGGTGTCTGACCGACTCTGATCATGCTGAGTAATGTTGAGTCAGACTTTTCTCAGTTCAGTTGGCCGGACGGTAGCCTTGCACAATTTATACTGCACGAAGTTACCAGGCTGGAACAAGAGCACACTGCTTGAACGCACTCCAGCCCCCAGTGTTCCTTCATATATTTTCCGCCGGTTACTTTGATATCTAGCTACTTGCCTCCACCTGACTACCGATGAGTAGTTCAGTGTGATTGATCTCCCTCACCGCTATGGTATGACACGGTTTTTGGCCTATACGGTTTTCTGGACTATGCCGGTGTGGTTGACTAATTGGCGTGTTTGAATTCACATCTAAACTACAACAGAGAGCTTCGCCAACTTCAGTCTCAGAAAACGAGCTACACACTAGTTATTATGGGAATTGAACATTTCCACTAATCATGCACAGTACATGAGCCGTGTGCCAGATTTTAGTAACTGTTATTAACAAACTGACTTGTACACACTCGGCTGGGGAAAGTGCACTTTGAAACTGTTGAAAAACCTGATTACTGGCTAATTAAGCGTGACGCGATTACGAATACATGAGTTGATCCGTTTGAACAAGTTCAGCGGATGAACCGAACTAGAAGAACCATAAGGACAGACTGTTTAAGAGTGCGCGCTTCACCTTACACTTCTTTTTTCAGATATCGGACATATGTGACTTAAGCAACCTGTATCGAAAGTGATGGCTTTTGTTACCCCATCGGCTGTTGGTAAACCACGTGGAGGGGAACTCAGTTGCTCTGACGCTATTTTGCGTGAGTTCAAAAATGTGGCTGAATACGCAGCAACTATTAGTTGTTCTTATTGCCAGTTCACTAAGGCGAATCACATATGCTAGAGATGAAAAAGCAAACCACATGTTCCAGGTTTTTCAGATTGCGCTCCAAAGAAACGCGTGCCTGTATGCCAGGGATGTTAAGTTACTTAGATCTTGGGTGTGCAGATTTATGGTGGTATTCACACAACTTCTTTGGAAATCTGTCAGTTAAGTCATTCTTTTTTTGTCTCTGTCCAATACCACTCTGATTTCTCGAAATTACATGACTCGTACATTAGTAAACCGTTGGTTAATTCACCTTATTCAGAGGTTACACAGCCGTACTGTGTGATTTAAGTTCAGCCTCTGTGTTACGAACATAAATGAGGCCATCAACAGAAAATCATGGAAACGAAATACTTGGACCTCGTAGGGTTAAAACCCTCCTATCGTCCTGTAGTTTTTCAAGACACATGATAGCGCTTTCATGAGCCTGCAAATTTATTAAATTGTGATATATTTAAGCAAAAAATACATAATGCTTTACAAACAGACAACATAATAGTTGTGATCAAAAGTTGCAAGCGTAACACTTTTTACCCATTCGAGGAAAGTGAGGTGTATGTGTATTTTACGGTGACACTGAGTACAATTACCAACTGCCTGACGAACAGATCAGCAAGAAAGCTGAAATATGTGATTTTGGTCTCATTGAACAGTTACCGTTCAGTGTGTCATTAACGATTTGCTCCAATCAGCAGCCGAAAAACCCCTGTCATGGACAAGTTATCTCGAGACAATTAATTCTCGAACCAACTCATCGTGTGATAATACTTTACCTAGTGTGCAGAATAAGAGTTGTGTGAAATCACGGTTGTGAAATCAACTGATTTAATTTGGCACATACTCAGCCGCTGAGTAATGCGGAGGCAGTTCTGAGACGGTGCTACTCTAGTATATGAGGTATTCCAACTTCCAATTTTGGTTGGTTGTGGCCCAAACGGGTCAGATGTTCGCACGAACTTCTTCTGTGCACAGAGGTCAAGGTTGCGTAATGTGACAATAATGACCTTGATAACGGTCAGCGTTTCATCCCTACTTAGCTTATGTTCTCATGAGCAAACTGGAGGTTATTCAACCGAACGTAGTTGTTGAAGAATAAACTAATGACAGGCACTATGTAGATTACATTGCTGGGTTATTACTGAGAATTCTGGTAGGAACAGTGTGCTTTCAGTTTTCAAGCCAGCTCGCAAAGTTACCTTAAATTCACAAAGAAGTCAGACACAAGTAGGCAAACAAATTTTCTGCATGTTGAAATACTGAAATGAGAAGATAGTTCAGTCCAACCAAAAGCTTACAAGAAACAGATTAGGAGTGAATAGTGCTTTCATTCTGCCAAATTCGTTAAACTAAATCCAAACGGAAACCTCTTCAGGCGTCCATCGTAAACGACCTTGAAGGATGTAGATTGTTGACACTGCAAATCGAGTTGAACTTTCTGCAGGAAGTGTTTACACGATATGGTTACCTTATGGAGTGTATTCAGAAGACTGTGCGGATAGTGCTGGTGAGAGCCACCTTACACTCTATGAATAAACAACGTGTATGTATTACTCTCTTTTTCAGGAAAGATCCTATGGTTCAGATTGTCAAAGGAAAGCTTAGAGAGTCATTTGAAACAACTTCTGTTGCGGTTCAACCCCTTACCACATCTAACCTCAAAGGAAGACTTCTGTGTTTTACACTCGGATTTTGTGTATACCCTTTTGTTTGCTCGTCACGAGCATTACACAGTGGTCGTACTACAAAACGATTGTGCGACAGAGTACGTGAACACCACCCTATGTCGTTGAACAGCGGTGTAATTGAAAACGATTGTAAGCGTGGTTGTTCAGTTGACTAATATTGTTCATTCTGTCAGTAAGAAAGATGACTCATATCGTCCATCGGGTGACGTTAAATAGCTCCGAATGTTCACGATTAACCACACCATTATTATCCGACTGAGCAACCCTGACCTCTGCGCTCAGAAGACTTTAGTGCAGACACTTAACCTCCTCTGGTCCACATTCAATCAGACTCGTAATTCGGAATGATGATTACGTAACTGTCAACAAACCATCATCCCGCAGTCTCTTCGTTGACTGACATTCTTACTCAAGCTGGCGATCATTTTCATATGTTGTTTTGGTAACTAGCCTGATGATCAACCAGAGAAGAAAGTCTATCATCCTAAATTACTGTTCTCTTAACATCAATGGATGGATTAGGTATAATCTTTTAGATAACCGAATGACCACCTATACATCGAATCACTTAACGTCATCTAAGATGCTCCTGAAACCACTGAATCTCTTCTTAAGGAATTTTCACAGTCCCACTTTCCCCCACACATTACGGAAATGAAATCACAACTTGTCGGTACATCTTCCACATTTCGCTCAATGACCAGTTGTTCCCGTAGGTCAACTAGTATTCCTATCTCTATGGAACTGTGTAGAATCAGAAGGATTGTTGAGACCCTGCGGTCGTTTCCGGGCCACCGGGAGCTATTATGTGGAGTCTGCTAATCGAAAAAGCACAACTACAACCTGTCACGGGTGTTCGTTTACCTTGATACCATTTGCCGAGTGACAGCCAATCAAGAAAGCCATCCACTACTCAAACATCTGAAAAGCGCGATGTGGCTAATGTAGTACCGTGTCGTACAGTCTAACCAATCTTTTTGAATACAAGTATCTGTCAGCGTGAGCGTAGCCTGATCTAAACTGTACGGGTCTCCACATTTCCTAGCTTCATGTGCTTATTGCTTGAAATCCTGCCTTGAGCGTGAGCTATCCCGTTATGGTTAATTCACCGAGTTCAAATGCAACAAACCCACATGCAATGGTACGTGATCGAACGTTTCATATTCATGCTATCTGTGCGACGCAAACACTAAATTTTCTTATTCACACGAGTAGTAGATCGCATCGCATAAGCGGCCAGACGTGGGGTAGATAGACACTATAAACCAACTGATATGGCTGTACATCGGGGTGAAGAAACACGGCCCCAAATAATATTGTGAACCGAGGAGGCGGATGGCACAGAGGTTGTTTATTTGTGGAAACCAATACACGAGTTATGCGTCTCAACCTGACTACGAACAAGAACACTCATTCGCACACAACACTGACCTGATGATGTTCCGGTCGCTTTGGACACCAAGTCTCAGTTCCCTCATGTAGCAGAAGCCATTCCATGTGAAGCTGCCCTCCAATGACCCTTTCCGTATCTCTCCCGTATTTGTCCCGCAGCCACTTCGATCCATGCTGTCGCCGCGCTACTGAATAGTGGTGGTGTAAGCAGTATATTGCTACCGCCCGTCCTTGCTACCGTCTGTCCTCACTACACTACATCCAAGACGTGATGTGTGATGTAACTCAATGTGATCCCACTAGCCAGAGCAAACCGGCTTCCAAAACAAAACAGAACGTCTTCTGAGGGCCTGCCATGTGCTGTGAACAACTGGCGCTTTCCTTGCCTTGATGGATCACATCGGTGCTCCTGAACATATTTAGAGCGCAGCGGATTAGCAGCTGTAAATCGACCCTGTGCTTACCGCCTACCATGGTCATGTCCAACGACAGAGCCGTGTGGTGATGAAATTAGCTATTGCGGTATCAATTCGTAGTTTTGGTTACTTCGTGTTTAGTTGCTGATGTATCATAACTGATGTGAACATGCGAAGTAGTGCTAACTGGTCTTAGTTAACTGCTCAAGTTAGAAAACATCCAATATCCTCGAAAGTACGTTGAGAGTAGACGTGTCACTTCTCTGTTCTTTTCTAAGGATAGAATGTGGTTTTGATAGACTTTTTTGTTATGAAGTCCTTCTTTCTGATCAACAACCTTTATATATATATATGTATACGCAAAATATAGACGTTCAGTTATTCGAATTTGAAAATGATGAAACGAGCATGATTGTCTGTAGCTTGTTGATTACATATAGATTGTTCCAATTAATTCAGACATTGGTAAAGCGTTTCGCCTATCAACGAGAGGAAAAACGACCACAGTTGTTCCCATGCCCACTTAATGGGAAAAACAAGTGTGTTTGCGTGTGTGTATGTGTGTCCGAGTGGCGTCTCTTTGAAAACCGGGCGCTACAACGTAGCGTGGCGAGATGTTTGTCTCTTTAGTGGCGTTCGTTTGGAGTTCCAGTGATTTTGGTGAGTTGCTACGGTTTATGCAATGCGTATGTGTACTGTTTTCGGTTGTTTGCGTGATGCTATCACACATCTGTCAATCCTATGACGCGTTTGACATGAATTGTATATAGTGCTGATTTTTGAGAGAGTGTACTATTTGTGTTTACTTTTGTTCCCCCCCCCTCTCTCTCTGTCAATGTGTGTGCGACATTCGTGAAGTGCGCATCACACCAGTGATGCGTGGCGCTGAATGTAGCACGGACCATAGGCTGGGCAGGACCAAATTGTTAATCCATATACGCAAGTCCGTTTATTGTCGGTCCTGTTTTGTTTGACGGGTGACGGAGTTCTGGTGCACGGTGAGTTGCCGCGCATGATGATATTTCTCCTTTGTGATATGCGAGTGCTTCTGTGATTGTTCACACCGCGGTTGGAACCCACTGCGGGAAGTCTTGTGTTGTTTATATGGATGGAGGTGTCTGAGGCGATTGTGGTGTGTGTACCATTTGTGTTTCGTTTTGCCTATCCCATTCAGTGTGGTGTTGGTTGCGTCCACGTTGACGTTGTGTGCGTGGCTCGTTGTTGCGGACCCCACAGCAAGGTGAGTTGGTGGAGGTATTTTTTCTTGATGAATTTCAATCCAACGTTGATATGTGTGATTTATTGTTCTGCTGAGATTGTTCGGTGTATTGTGTGATTGTGTTTGACATGTGAATTTTTTCATTTCAGACACGCCGCTGTCCGTCAGTTCTCGGTGGGTTTGTGTAGTGATGTGACTATTTTCTGTATTTGTGTCGGCCCCTAAGCTGATTTAATGAGTCTGATGGATTGCCGCGTTTCGAGCGTTCTCGTTGAGTGTGGTTTGTGTTTGCATTCGTTCTAGCCGCAGCGTTGACACGGTGTCGTGTACGGCTGTTTGTTTCGCATTATGAGGTTCCCACTAATGAGAGGTGAGTGTGTTGTCAGTTAGGCCGACTTTGACTTGTTAGTAATGAGTGCGGAGTGCATTGTGGCGAACGTGTTGTTCGTTTCGTGTTCTTCTGAGGTTTTGTGCTGTTGCTCTGTGTATCCGTCACGCGTTCGCGTCTGTTTCGTTCAGAGTTGAGTTGTTGATTGTATGTATTGGAGGTTTCCATCGATTCTACGATGCGACGGTGTGTTTTGTAGCGTGCGTCCAATTTGGCAAACGTTTTTCTCTGTTTCACTTAGTGTTAGTTGTGTTTATGTTTTCTGTTTCCTTTTTATATTTGGTTGTACGAGTGTTTTGTTTTGAAGGGGGCGTGTTAATTTTGTGTGTTGAGTCTGTGTTATTGAATGTGCTGTAGTTTCCGTTCCCTCCGTACGTATTGATGGAATGTGTAAGTGATTTTGTGCTGTGTTTATTTTGTATCGACGGCCCGGTTGTGTGAGTCCCCCTCGGAATATGCCTGCATATGTTCTGGACGTGTGTTTAGCCGTGTGTTTGTCTGTGCTTTTGGATATGACGGGTTGTTTTGTGTGACATGTTATAGTCAGGGTTTCAGGGTTGCATTTGTGTTCGTTCTTGGTTTGTGGATTGCTGACGCTGTTGCGTTTTTCTTGCTGAACTTTACTTTATGGTACGGCGTTATCGCATGTCTTGTGTGAGCAATGAAACGTTTTTGATTTTTGACCTGTGCGATTGCCGTATTTCACCAGGTGTTCGAGGTTGCAGTGGACCGGATGTGGATGTCTGTAGTCATTGGTTTGTGTATGGTTGGTTCGTGTTGGGAATACATTTGACTTGTTTATTTATTTTGTTTTGTCATTCG
>QNGE01002775.1:54260-88863 GCA_008508345.1 Paragonimus westermani | reverse complement strand
CCATTCTTTTCTTCGGCTTTTTTGATGTATTTTATGGTGAATGGTCTGCCTGGCTTCTCATAGTTAAGTGAAAAATCTGCTTTTCATCCTTATCTTCTCTGGGATGCACTAACCTGCACTCCTTTACTGCAATGCATCTTGTATTACACTTCAAATATCTTTCTTCCCAATCTAGATCTCGTCATTGCAGCCTCTCTCTGTTTAGTTTCCGAGAGATAAGAGTTTCCTTTCCTTATTAGCCAATCAAGTGGCTAACCAGCATTGGCCGGCTGGACAGAAAGGCCCCACTGACACACCTCCCGGTCTTATTCCTTCGGGTTTACACTGGATGTGTGGCGTGTTGGTGGAAATGCAAGTGGTGTAGCGCAAGCCAATTGCAGTGCTGGATGAGTGCAGGCGTCCTTTGGCTTCGGTCACTGTGACAGGCTAATCCGAATCGGATGCCGCCAGCCGTGTGTGTTGTTCGCACGGTTGACGTGGTTACGACGGATTCTCCTTCAGTTTGGAGGTTGATCTCTTCTACACAATACACTTGTACGTTACTTAACCAGACTCCCAATTTTCAATGTGTCTAGGGTTTACTCTTCTCACCCAGGTAGTCAACAGTGTTTCATAGTTTTCGAGGCTTCTTCCGAAACACTTCTGGGACCACATGGGATCCTTGTTAGTTGGCTGACTAACCGCAAATGACTGATCAATCTCCGACGTTCAAAAAGTGGATGGTGACAGCTGAGGCATTTGATTTGTATGGCTTTCTGCAGGCCTCTTGGCTGCGATCCAGTAGTCGAGTGGGTAGGTGTAGGAGCTACGGTCATGACATTTAGTCGCTATCAGTGGTCGCTCACTTACAGTGCCGGTTGTCTCTCACAGATGTGCCAATGAAGTGAGGTCAGTCGATTCAACTGTGACAACAGAGTTGGGCACTCTGTTCCAATGTGAACAGACTCTGGCTGTGAAGCAGTTCTAGCCCGTCCCTGAACACATCCAGTAAGTGCCAGTTCTTTCTTAAGATAAGGATGACAGGTCTGTATGCTGGTTTCATGCGAACATAGTGGAGAACACTTCAGGGTGAAATGTTCCACAAATTCTTCTTAGAAGGTTCAGATTCATTTATGCCTTCTTAACCATGGCAGCACAATTTGTAGACAGACTCAAACTGTCTGCCACCATAGATCTCAGGCTTCCTTCGTGTGCTGACATGAAGAGCTTTGTGTCGTCACGGTAATAACCAGTACAATTTCGATGGCGAACGTGCATGCCTTTACAACTGTTGACATCGAACGACAGGTTATTTTCAATGGATCACTGTTTTAGGCCTGTTCAGGTTGATCCTTGTGAAACGTTGCTGTTGGCTGCGAACCACTCTACCGGCTGTCCATTCACCTTGATGTTGAACCTACGTTCACCCAGATTATCCTCTAGCTACATGAGTAAGCGCTCATCAAGGTCGAAACTATTCAGTTTCCGCATCAAGATGGAATGATCAACTCTGCCATAGGGTTTGGAAAAGTCAAGATAAACCACGTCTATTGCCAATCCTACATCTGCAGCCTCCGTTCGAGCGTGATGCTTGTGTATTCCCCAAGAAAGCCATATTGCTCCTTGGTGACGAATTAGAGATCTTCAAAATTAGCCTGAAGAGGGTCATTTAATGGAATGTCCATTACTTTGGAGACCACGGAAACAACGTTATTGGTCAATAGTTCGCGGAGTCGTTTCTGTACCCACCTTTGACTGGTTGGCTCTGCAGTCACATTCAGATGTTCGCCAGTGTTTAGTTTTGGTTGCACGTACGAGCGCACAGACGACAGTTCTGAGCCATACTGTGCGTGGGGAAATGGTGTTTCGTGTTGCAATTTGTTGAAGACCAAACTTTTCGCACGCCAACACCACTCTGTCTGAAATGTGAGGGAAAACTACTGTATTTGAATGTGAGAAATGAAGGGAGTACAGATTCGATGTAAGTTGATAGTTACGCGTTTACCAGTACCGGTTTGTTTGCAGTGATCTGTATTCACAGAATGACCTATTCAGTTTTAACGACCAGCTTCTTAGAGAATGTGGAGAATATTTCAAATGGAACAGATGCACAAATAAACTAACGAATTGGTAATTGCGGATCGAGTAACATCCTCTTTGTTTGTGGTAAACAGTTGATTTTACGAATGCAAGTATTGTTGGCGATTACTGGATATCAGACTTGGGCAGGGAAGCGGCACATAGACGAGATCCAAATGTGAAAACTCTTGCATCCGGCATACAGAAACAACAGCGGAACCCCTTTTCGGGCAGTAAATCTTTTGGAACATTTGTAGGATTCCATGAGGGACAGCGGATTGCTTAGTGACACAGCTGAACTCGTTGAGCCAACAGTGAGTTCTAGGCTGAAGTTAACCTCGATGCGGTCGTAACAGGAGACTAAGCTATGGATACCTGTACAGTATATTTTCAACTGCAAGTATTTTTATAGATGGCAATGATTACGGAAAGTAGTTAGACTCTGTGGTACAGTGATGGATCAACCACACCATTTATTTTCTTGTGTTTGAGTAGCGGGGGATGCTCCTGACTGGTAGCTCTTGGGCCAATAGCATCAGGGTAACCAGAATACTAACGACTGGTTGCGGTTGCGCCCTTTCGATTGATCAAACTTACGTGATAGAGTTCAGTGGAATGATACCGGCTGTCCTGACAAGTTTAAGTATCACAACCTTTTTCGTTCATGAAGGCCTCGTCAGTTTAGCTGCTCTGTCGAACCGATTTTCGGATCCAGGTGTAAGGTTCCAGGAGGGGTTTCTAAAGGTCTTCGCTCAGCGATCCTGCTGAAAGACAGTTTTTGGTATTTCGGTCACCGCGTTGCTGTGTAATGGTGCCTTCAGGATGATCTGACTCAAATGACATCAATATGCAGTAGATTCGTTAAGATCTGTGATCCCGACCTTTGACTAGCTAGGCCTCTGAGTGATAAGTTCGCGAATGGTGATCGTTGCCTCAAGAAGTGTGTTACATCACTGGACTCAGTGCAATGTTAGAATGATCTAGGCATCACCGTTTGAGCAACATTGTCGGACATTTAGTGGTAGCGGCATGCACTCTATTTGGGTATTAGTATAGGAAGTACTTCGAGAAAGTGTCAAAATCTGGCAGAGTTTTTAACTCGTAGGTCAGTTGAACCACCAGCTGTGCGTCCAGAGGTGTCGGTCCCGAGTATTGTTGAGTCAGTAATTTATATGGATATCACAGACCTGTTTTCCACTATCAGTGATGCTCGCTTGCAAAATGCTTTTGCGGCTGAAACACTTCATCACAGCCTGGTATTTGCGTCTACCAGAAGAACTACGGGTCGTTTTGTTCAGGAATCACCCAACACTAAAGTGCACTTTAGGTTTTAAAGCGGATCCCAAACATCAGCGTGCACGCGTTACAAGGTTTTGTAACTTCCATTACACGGTGTCCATTTCTTTCGTTTCTGCTTAACCTCATGAGGACACGCTTGGGAGAGAGAGCTTTTCTTTTTACCAGAAATACGAAGGTTGCTTCTTTTTTTTGCCTTTGTTTGTCAGCCCTTGGAAAGAGAAGAGTTCACCGAGGAATAGTACCACTTCGTGCATTTGCTCAATTCCCCAGTTGGAACAGGAGCTGCTTGCACGCTGAAGCTGGACTGTTCCGCTACAACATATCGGGACTCCCGTGACACTAAATCAACATGTAGAACCGCCTTACGTGGTAAAAGCTGTTTGACGTAATTGTGGGTGGTCATGAAGATGCTCTACATGGAAACCATGGAACTCGTAGCTTTTACAATAAACCAATCTGAACTCAGCAGGATTTCTAATGCCTGGTAAAGGCTGTTAACTGTTATTTAAACAGGGACGTGGGTAGTCGTCGAACCATTCATGAGACAGCCAGAACGTTTTTGTGCGTCTGTGGTTACTCTCCTTTGCGGTTTTAGGCGGTGATGATTACGCATATGACCGGATGCCCCTCCTATTCTAGTGAAGCTTCGACCCCAAATTCAACATCGTCTGTTAACAGCGTAGTGCACTTGAGTGCCAAGAATGGTGCCAGTGGTGGACTTTAAATGATACAGTGTATAGTATACCACATAACTTCCTCAGAGTCCTATGTCCATTTGTACACGTCGGACGACTGAGAGCGAAACAACTGCTGGGCTCTATTGAAAAATTTCCAGTTAAAAATGGAAAAAGACCGTAAATATCCCATGGTTGATCTTCGGTGTCTCTGATCCTTTGATGACAATATCATCCGGCGGTTTGGAACAGCTTAGTTCCGGTCGATAGCCATCAGCATCCACTTTAAAGCCAAGGGATTTTAGTTGTGTGGCATTGAACATGCATTTTGAAAGATTGGTAGACACATTTCGCACCAGGTCTCTCCAGCAGCTTCTTGATCAAACTCCTTATTGGTTGGTCCGACGATGGTCGCGTCGTCTTGGACATTAACAGCTTAACTGATCGCCTTCTGGAAGGTCATAGAAGGCATGCAGTTCAAAAGATAGGGTAATTTTGCTGGAAAATACTCCCAGGGAATTGCTGGGGATGTCAACTGCCCCAAAAACTATCCACTTAACCGGTAATTAACATTTATTACTTATGTAAATTCGAATTTCTCTTTGTTGCGCCACTGTTGCACCATCATCTTCATTTCTCGCACCGATTTACATACTGGACGCTAATTTGATGGTGTATGTCCTAGGACGCTCCTCATGCACTTTATTGAACATTATTCACAAGGTCGCTTGACGAGCTGTGAATATGCAAGAGCTGCGCTTGTAGTTTTTCTTCGGATTGAGACGGTAAAAGCTCTCTTTCTGGAGACCAGTGTTTTCCCTTCATAGTCGGCTTGAGTATCAGTTCTTCGGGGTTACTACAGCGCGTACAGTATTATTGCGTCGTAGGGATCGTTACAGCTCAATCGTATTCGCTCGATCGTTCCGCGTTATTACAGGAATGGTGGAAATTTTCAACGCCTTAGACTCAAGATTCGGTAAGGTTTACGGGTGTGCATCTACCAGGTTAATTCGGGAAAACCGTTCGCTAAAATAGATAGTTTTCACAGTATGCTTTGACTCGATCGCGGTCGCCGCACGTCTCCGCAGTCGTGGATTAAAAGTTAACCAGGGTTTCTCTCTATCATTTCTTACGGTAACCGCAAACGAAATCGCGCAAGATGCTGGGAACACCTGGGTGATGGCACTGTTCCGCCATGTTTTCTATAACGGTCTGAGTATCCCATAGCGAACTTTCGATCAATAATGATTGGTAATCAACAACGAGATGCTGTAGAGGTAGGCGCACAAGTCCGTAGCCAAATCGTGTTAACACACCAAGTCTCAGTGATTTATCAATAGGTGCAGACGGCTAAACGACCCAGGATTTTAGCCAGCAGCATGCAGTACAGGTTGACTATCAAGGTCAGTCACAGTCAACCAGAGAGCAGTCAAATGAAGCGTATGGTCCGGTATTGCATGTTAAATCCCTGTCACTTCCGACGAGCATGATAAGTCCCAACTTAATGTTGGTGAGCTGGTTTTGACATATGTTGCGGATATCGGAGCTTCGCCGGCACATCTTGCATGTCTTCCGTCGAAAAAGACTACTTCGGTCCGCTTGCGTATCAGTATTCTCTGTCAACCTGTTCGGCTCAAGTACCTCTGTTGTATGATGTCGGACACAGTCTGAATGTCACCGCATGATGCGACCGTCATTCAACGACAAATCCGAAAGGTTTCTCGTAGCAGGCCTCCAGTGTGTCTCAAGAGGCAACTCACTGTACACTGGACCCAACTGCTCCAATTGCATTTCTCTCCTTTCACGTGATTGTGCATATATCTCTTCCTGTTTTGTTTCGATGTTACCGCGAGGAGTGAAGGAAAATAAATGAAATCTTGTTCTTATTTTTCTGCCAAACATCATTTCCACAGAGGCTTTCTCTGTCAACCCAAATGAAGTTGTTCTGTACTCGAATAGAAATCGATCTGACATAGTTTGTACCGTTCCAGAGTGCCTCTTAAAAAGGCCGTGTTTGACTATTTGATCTGCACGTTCAGCCATACCATTTGGTGCAGGATGGTATGCTGCGGAGTTTACGTGTTTACACCGTTTTTAAGCAAAAACTGTTGAAACTCTTCACTAATGAAAGGAAATCCGTTATCAATGGAAATCACTTCAGTTATTCTAAACGTCGTCAACGGTGATCAAACTTTGGCTACCGTAGACTACGTTTCAACATGCACGACGGGAGTGACACCGATTCACTTGGATTGGAAATCAGTTATAAGCAAACATCAAGCCATCAGTTGGGCCAAAATAATTCTGTGTAGTTGTTGCCATGGTCTCTTCTGCTAGCGTCAGGTATTCCGGGAGGAACATTACGTTGGTATTTCTGGCATACTTTACATCACTTCAAAGGTTGTTTGGTATATATATATATATAAATATATATATATGGTCACTAGCAGTAATATCTAGCAAGGTCTTTCATTTTTATTACTCCCGGATGAGTATCGTGTAATTCTTCGAACAACTGTTGTCAAGCCCTGGTGGGATTATTTGGGAGTCTCAGAAAATACAACTATCGTATACACTCAGTCCATCCGTTTGAACTATGAACGGTTTTAACTCAAAAATAACTTCCACAGGCCATCCAATTATTACAAAACGTTTTGTTTTCAACAGTACTGAATGTTGATCCGGCAACCAAGTTATTTGTTTGCTCCAGATGGGCGTTGTGACCAATTACGGCATGAGGTGGTCCGATTCGGGTGGCTCACTGGTTTCGGTCGTTGGGTTGGTTAGGAGAAGGTGAATCAAAGCATAAGCCGCAGTGTTACTGGCTCCAGTGACAACGAATTCTGTAGCGATAGGCACTTTGAAGTGGCGCCCACCTTCGTATTCTAGGTGAAAGCATCCTTTGACTTCCTGTCTCCTTTCCTAGTAATACTAACAACGATTTTATAATATAGCCACCAGACGTATTGAGGAAAACGCTTGACCTCAAAAACTACAGCCAAGGCCACCTTGTCTAGCTGGGAGTAGTTCCCTCAGACTGTTGCAAAGTTCGTGAGGCCAAGGACAGTTAGTCTGAGATAACAGTCTTCCATCCGGTAGCAGAGTGATGTGCCAACATCCCGTGAAGATGCATCACACTTCACTACTAGTGGTTTGTGCGGATCGTACTGGATGAGCAATGAAGAAGCGCACGACTTTCTTTCTGTATCATTGAGCGCTTGGCGCTGTATCGGGTTCTAGTTCAAGGGTGTATTCTCGTGGGACAATGTGTGCAGAGCTGAGTTCATTGTAGAAGCATGTGGCAAGAAACGGTGGTAATGTGACATCACTTCTAAAAATGAACGGAGGTGAGCTTTGTTTCTAGGTTCCGGTGCATTAAAAATGGATTGCGGTTTATCACCCAGCATGTGCAAGCCATTTCTCTCGAGTTGGTATCTGATTTAATGAATAGTCAGTGACGAACTCATACGTTGACCTCTTCAGATTCAACCTGATTTGCTGAATACGGCCATACACCACGGTTGATATGTGCAAATGTTCGAATGCCGTTGGCTCAGTAACAAGAACATTATCTAAGTGCGCACAAAGGAACGAAATATTTTCCACCAAGTTGCCTATAATCTTTTGATAAATTAACGGGGTGGAATTGATACTAAAAAGTAACCGTGTGTACTGATAAAAGTTCGCTGCCTAGTTATTGTTGTGCAAACGAGATGTTTCATCACATTCCATTCAGGAGTAAGCATGACTAACGGCAATTTTCGTAATTCTTTCGTCACTGGCAAGTATAGTGTACACTTCATCTATGCGGAGCAAAGGGTATCCGTCCAGTATGGAAAAACGATTCATGATTAATTTCTGTTCGTCATAGGTTCACAAAGATACATCTGGTTTTATAACAGGATCGATTAGGGTTGCCTATTCAGAATATTTCCCAGAAATAATTGTGTCTTCCTGTTAAAACAAGGCCCGTGCTTTGAGGAGACAAGTTTGGAAATTGGCGAACTGGAGTAGTTGGACGGAATACCATCAAGTCCCGGTTGTTCTGCAACGGCTTTTAGGATATCTAACTTACCTGGCAGACATTCAACCAAATCTCGTCCGAGTAGATTGAAGAGATGCTGAGCCACTGCATACACCGGTAAAATTTGCTTTTCACTACCTTACTGAACATCAGTAGTGCACTGTTCCAGTGCCAGAATCAATCGTCCATTATACGTCAGCAAAGTCGATTGATACACGGAAATTTTTGGCAGGTTTTTGACAGAGTTAATACCTACTATCGTTACTTACACTCTAGTATCAAGTTCTGCATAAAGGGGTTGTCTCTTGATTTCCACGTATGTGGAATAGAGTGGAGGTCTGCAAGAACGGTCAGTCGTACCACTCCAGGCGGTGTTAACCACGAAGTCACATTCAGTAACATCGTCGACAGACCTTATTGGTTACCCTGGAGGTGGAAAATTTGACTGTAGAAGGGCCTTTGTGTGACATACACGAGGCACATGTCTGATTGTTCGACACACGCAATAAACTCCTTTATTTTGACAGAACTTGTTGACCGAAATGTGCAGACCCCTGCATTGATGAGGCTTGAACGATTGGCTCGGAAACCTTACGGGTTGATTTGATAACTGCGTGAACAGCGCTTGAAAGATAACGCTGGACTGGGAATCAACGTGCAATAATGAATACAAATGGACTAAATAAAAACATGGTAATCCCCCGGAAGGATTATACTATCATGACAAAGTTTCCACCAAACGATGGATAATAGAAAGCCGCATTCATGAACGACACTGATCCGTAATTTACTAGATGACAGAATGAACACTAACAATTTTCCCGAAGAATCTGAAGCACATCTTGCTGTGGTTGTAGGTTAATCGTGCCATTTGTGGACGTTGGCGTGATGCTTTTTAGCCATACCACCACAACGATACATATCGCCTGGTGCTCTTCAGTTTTCAGACCTTGTAATTGAGTTGTGTCGTTCCGCTCCCTGTCAGCATATCTTACTTGACCAGTTGATCCATTTATGGGCGGCGTGATGAAGGAGGCTTGTTGTGTTATCGAAATCGATGTGGATTGCTCGTTCAAAAATATTGTCCAGACTGAGGTGCTTTGCACCTTGGAAACCTGCGTTAGCTATAACCGTTTACATCTTCTTGATGTACATTTGTCGGTGTCGTTGACAGCATTATATGAGGCCTATGAACATTCCATGCAATATGTCCTCAGTCACAGTGGCCAGTTAACGTGTGTTCGAGATTAATGACTAAATGTGCCCTGCAGGTGCTCCTAAAAAAAATCAGAGTTAACCCCCCTTGGCTGCAGCAACCGATTGGTCGTCGTCCGATTTCTTCATCCAAATATTCCGGTACACATATTGCATGGTACGGTGTTCCACCGTCCTCTTGAAACCACACATTCAACTGCCCTCTGCTGTAGCCTCTATAAATAGGAATGCCTTGGTTTGCAAATGAATATGTCTTTGTCATGGAAGAAAGGCCGGATAATTTGTATTCCAACAAGCTCCGTCCAAACTGTAAGCTTTAAGCTATGTTGACAGCAGATTGGTGAAAGCAGATTGGGGTTAGTTACGAAACAGAAACTGGGTTTCTACGCGAATGCACTCACCTAAAATAGTGCTTCGATAGTAACAGTTCTCCAATACATATCTTAATCCGGTAAGCATCACCTGTAATGTGACACCCGATTATTTACATTCGACAACGGATTACTGTGTAACCGAGCTTCCCAGTGTAGCTGGATCGTGTCTTTTGAGTATCGTGTGTACAGTAGACCTCGAAGTGTTACGTTCTTGTCGGAGCCGATAGGTGTTTTTTGAAGGCCGTTTTTACACGTCGCAGAGTATCCCCCAGCTTAGCAGTTGCGGTCGAACATTATCTTGCGGGTCATGAACGCCACCTGGTTCAAAAAATGTTTATCGTTTAATCAGCATGGCTACAAGAAGTCATGTCAGAATCCACAAATGGCATCCGTATTCATAAATCCCTGTTGATTCTCAATTCAGCGTTACTTTTCAAACGTCAAAACATTTTCGGAGAAGTTGCTCAGCAGTCAGGTGTGTTATCGGTCGCGGATCATGGTGGCCTAAACACGGGGCCGATGGAGTCAAGTGAGTTGACCTGAAATGCACGACGGCTGCAATGCCACCTAGTCTGGCTGTGATTAGAATGTTCACAACCTTTCACTAATCCGACTCGATCAGAGGCTCGCCTTTTGGGCAAGGCCGTTAGTCAGGAAACCGGATTTTCTATCCGAATTCCTGCTTCGAGGCAGTCGGTAAACTATGAGGTTATAACTGGGCCTTGAAGCGTCTCTTCTAAATATGTTCTTTGCCTGCTTGATGTCCTTGTTTTGGGATTGACGAATATCTTGAGACATAAAAATACCATATGATGAAGAATAACGTCTTCATGAGGCCTTCAACAATGATTACATTTATGAAAAAAGGGAGTCACTATGACGAGAGCAGCGAGTAAACCTATTGTGATTTTTCATGAGGGATTCATGTGAAATTATTCCGGTTGCATGAGACGGTCCCCACGCAACTGATGTCCGCCATTCTTTCACTCCATTATCGAACGAAGATAAGAAGTCCAACTGTTTTCTCTCTGTTCTACATGGGTGGTCACATGTAGGGTATTTGGAAAAGAAAAGCCAACGGACAGTGAATTTCATAACAAGAATCGGATGGGGCTGAGATTGTGAACAATGAGCTTCAAATACACATATGTTCATACTCGTATGTGTTATGGCTTACATCTTCTTGGATGAACATTTTTGATGTCGCAGTTCTAAATTTTTATATATCTGACACAAAGAAGGTGTGGATGCGCCAAATGACAGTTGGAGTTTCTACACGCTACTGACCTATAAGTTACGTGGATAATTCCGTTCAACATTCGATCTTGGAACATTTTGTGTTATGGTAATGCATATGATGGTGACCGCTTCGTGGATGGGTACACGTCGTGATGTCTCTCGCATCCAGCTGGAATCGGGTGTTCGTGATAGCCAGCTCGTGAGTAGTGCACACGTGCAACAGGCGATCACCGTTCTCGTTGACTGAACCAATGCCGTAGGGTCCGAGGACTCCCGGCCAAGCTACCGAGCCACGACCAACTCTAGCGTTCAAGTCACCCATAACAAACAGTTGGTCATTCATCGGCGCAGACCGGATTGCGGCGGACAGCTGATCATAGAACTGGTCCTTTGTATCACCCGTGTGACACAGTTGGACCATAAACACTAACAAATTTAGCACACTTACCTCGATCGAGTCTCAGGCGCATCGACAGCATTCGAGGGCTGATGCCGTGCGGTTCGCCTATCATCAGCGACTGCAAAACAGACACCATGCTCCCGAACACTGCCTACCGGGTAACCTATCCAGTAGAACGTGTACCCGGCGCCTGCGTCCCGCAACTTACCTTGGTCTGCAAGCCTTGTCTGCTGCTACGTCGATCCCATATCAACGCACTTCCATCGCGATCAGGGCGGTGCTCCGTTCCGACATTGCATCGACCCAGCAGCGTGCGCACGTTCCACGTCCTAATGGTAAGCGTCTTGTGTCCCCGGGTCTGTCTCAAGTTGATCTTCCGGGCCCTGAAACCTAACTGAGCCTTATCTGTCCGGGGGTTCGTGGTTGGGGGGAAGTATGAGGGTGTCTGGCAGTAGCATATTTTCGCCTATGTACCCTGCCAGCGCAATGTTCGTACGCAACGAGACGAACTACAACGTCTGTCACGGCCACGGTATCCAGGTTTGGATTGTGAATAAACACATTTTTGACCTTTACTCTCTTTAAGCCTCCTTCGTGCGCCTGTGATTCGCATCGATAGAGACGTTGTTGATAGCTAAACGGACTTCTTCTACTTGGGAAGCAATTTGTCGACAGATCTGTCTGTGAACCGCGAATTGCGTGCTTCCATGGTGAAGGATACTGCTACTTTCGGACGTCTTGAAAGACGTGTCTGAAAGAACCAAAGCCTGAAGATGGCCACTAAGATGTGTGTCTACCGCTCAATGGTGCCGTCCAAACTGCTGTACGGCAGTGAGACGTGGACATTGTACCAGCGGAACGTGAGCTGTTTGAGCCGCTTCCATGTTCAGTGTCTGAGGCGCATCTTGGGTATTCGGTGGTCGGACATGATTCCGAACACTGGGGTACTGCGGAGAGCGGACACGGGCGGGATGGAAGTCCTGCTGATGCTTAATCAGCTCTAATGGCTAGGTCACATCCGCCGAATGAGCGGTGACCGTTTTCTGAAGCAGCTGCTGTATGCACGAATGAGAGAAGTTGAGCGAAATCCTAGTGGTCAAAACTGGAGATACCAGGATGTTGTGCAGGTAAGTCTTTCACGTTATAATATTGATTTTACTTATTAGGAAGACTTGGTGTCAACTGAATGACCTAGAGAAATACGGTTCGTACGGGCGTCCACAATTCCAGTGAGCAGCTATTGCGCTGCCATGAACGGAAACCTGCTGTACACAAGGGAACCATAGGTGCCATAGATCGCGGTGACGTGACTATATGGCGTTGCGATGTGTGCGACCGCGAATGCGCTGGTCGTTTGGGGTTAGTAGGTCACCAACGTACTCATAGCACACCGTCGGCGAAAAGACGGCGAGTACGTTAGGCTCAGGTCATGTAGGTCGTATCATTATATTCATTCTGTTTCTGATAATGGTTACACCGGCCAAGAACATGGTCGTTTGGCAGCTAATCCGTTTCGCTTTTTAGAATCTTTGGTGTCTGCGGTCTTCTACCTATTCGTTTCTTCAGCTTTGTTGGTGTATTGTATGATGAATAGTTTGTGTTATTTTCGGACTGCCATCTCACTTTTGTTTCTCATCCTCGTCTCCTCTAGAATGCACTAGCATGCACTCTCATACTGAAATGCCTGTTGTATTACACTTCACATGTGTTTCTTCGCAGTTCATATCTTCTCAATGCAGTCTCTCTCTGTTTGTTCTCCGAAAGATAACGGTTTCCTTTTCGTGTTAGCCAATCAATTGGTTAACCACCATTGACCAGCTGAACACAGAAGCCTCACTCAAACAACTACCAGTCCTATTGTTTCGGGTTTAAACCGGGTATGTGGTATGTGGATGAAACCACAAGTGGTTCAGCGCAAGCAATTTACGGCTATATTTAAGCGCAGGTGTCCTTTGGCTTCGGTCACTGTGACGGGCTAATCCAAATCGGATGCCGCCAACCGCGAATCACCTAACCGGTATGTGATAACGTGTTAAACGCGTTACTGGGCCACTGAGTTTCAGACGGTTTACACATGAATGGTCATGGGAGGTGTACGGTCTGATTGAATTTCTTCAAGGTGCATAGCTGGGGGTTTTAGAGCTTGACAGCCAATAACAGTCTCGCCCTGACAACTCGGGAATGGATGTGGGACACTGTAAATAATTTTGAACACTATGTCGAACGTGATTTGATAACTTGCGTCGATCAGAGACGATCTGATGGCAGCTGAGTTTGGTTGCGTTATACCCTTACGTAGCCACTTAGGAAGGTGTTCACGGATCCTGTCTGATAGTCGTCGAGTGATTTTCCCAAAGTAACCGGCTTGACAACAACAGTAAGGCAGTAAGTACAGGATGAGGAAGAAAACTTAGGTGAACTATCTTTGAGATGTGACATTCATACCCATCAGTTCTTAAATGGGATGATCATTTTGCGGCATTGTATGTCTTGCCCAATACAATTTTCAGCTTGCGACTAATCAGTTCACTAGCGGCGTCACCCTCAAATGTCAGGCTGATAGAAATTGGCTTATTTACTACTGTTTCTATCGCTGGCTGATCATCCTTACACTTCATATTCTTTCTTACAGATCTACCTCGATATCCGCTCTGCTTCAGTATCTCTCGAATTTGTTGCAATTCGTTGCCTCCAGTGTCTGTCGTGCATATCTTTCTTGCTCTATCGGTTAGACAGCTAATCAAATTTCGTATTTGTTTTAGTGTAAAGAGGATTAGGAAGTTGGTGTACTGATTCGCCCACGTCTTTTACCTGTGAACGGATTTTCGAAGGGAACCAACTACTCTGCGGTGTAATGGAACATCAAGGAAGAACAGTCTATCGTCTTTCTCATCCTCTAGAATGAAGTGTATACTCAGGTGTGCACGAGTAAATGTCAGTAGGAGGCTTTGCACATCAGTGGAGCCCTTGATCACGCCGAATATGTCATCTACATAGCGCCTATGGCACAGAAGTTCGGAAAATGCGGGTCCTGACTGATTATGTTTCCCAACGGGCCTGGTGGGACCCCATGGGTATTCCATCTTCCTTTCTATATATCTGACCACTGGACGGAAATTGGACGTTGTATGTGCAAAAGAACAACAATTCCTTCACATTTTTGACCGGAACGTCAATTTTCATTTGATTCTGTTGTGTGTAATCACATAAGTATTCCACTCTTTCTTTAGGCCGCACGTTCTTGATTAATAATGACTTGACGTCTAGGGAAATCACCCGGTGATTTTTAATGTTCAGCGAATGGTCAATGGCTAAATGGAGTTACTCTTGCTCTGACTGGTCCAACTATTTGATCTAGCCGTCTGGCTAGACTGTGATAAGTGAATTGTTCATGCCAAGCATTGGGCGTAATGGAAGCCCATCTTTTTGGACCAGTACAACACAGTTCATTTCTCACGAAAGTTCCGTTTTAGACGAGAGTGTTTCGTGTTTATTTCTTACTGAGAAGAAGTTCATATTTTGAGTTTTTCAAAGGAGACTGAAAGTGGTTTGACTTGAAGCAGTTCAGTCAGTTGACAGCATACACTTAACAAATTAAAACGTGCCATTTAAATGACCAATTCCTCAATAAGGTCCACTAAATGGTTAGCTTCGCGTATACAATGATTTATCTAACTGCTATTACTGCAATATACAGTTGGATTTCACTTGTTCTGTACGGCAGACGAAGAAAGTTTGTCTGTATGAGACGGTAACCTTTTCTGTTGCGGTCGCAAAGTCTTAGGCTGGTTTCAAATTGCTGCTATACTAGACGCGTTAGTGAGGCAACCTACTGACAGTTCAACTCTCTGCACTGATGCAGGGCAGATAATTTGAAACAGTATTTACGTCAACTTACGGCAGTTTGATAGAATCACAAATATGAAACGGTTTGCCTGTCTTAAAATTACATCCTCTTAAACTATCTGCTCACTATGGGCGATTTGAAGGTTCAGTCAAACTTTCAATGACCACAAGTTCCCGCAGAGCCGCAAGACTTTCAGGGTTTGCCACTTGTTCTCATCAGGTACAGAGCATACACTATGAATACAATTCTAATGGGCCCAGAAGATATGCGTTGATGGATGCTTGCAAGGAGAGGGTGGAAGTGTTAAAGAAAGACTCACCTGCAAACAGATGTACGGAGAATGTTGCTGGCATCGTTGGTTTCTAAAGTGTGGATTTCACAAAATTCCGTGTAACAACTGATCTAAATGTAAACCCATTAGTATGCCTTAACGCTACGACTGAATCGCATATGCTAATTATGGACCGGAGTGTTGTTAGGCTTGTGCATAATCATACCTTACCGAAGTGAAGTGTAGCTAGAGTAATGTCTATTCCAGCAGAACAAATCAGTGCTTGGTACAAGCCTTGTGCAGAATCAAATTAAGCTCACCTGTTTTTAACATTGTCTTGGTCACGCTTTAGCTTGCAGATTCCATTTTTTTTAGAGCAATACTGACACCAACCAGAGCTTCTAATTTACATTTTTAGACGGAACAAAATTGAACAGAAAATACCCATAAAAAAGAGCAGCATGTTGCCCTACTGTCTGCGTTTGAGCTGGTTAAGAAAACAGTTTGATCTTGTCATTTCTACTTGCAGCTGAGTGAATTATATTCACTAGGCGATTGAGGTCGAAGATAATTCCCCCACTAGAGGGTTCACTAATTGCTTGATATCCGAGGTCAGTGGCCGGTATTTCTTTACCGCGAAGTACATCTTTCTGGGCAGTAAAAGGGGAAGAATCTGGTGTCTTAACATACGTAACATGACTGTCAACACAAGTTTAGCATATCCCACTACACTACCAAATCAAACAGTCAGGTAGTCGCAAAGGTCTCAGATGTGTGATTGTGTAATTCTTAACTGAAAGGGGCACTGAAACTGCTTGACGGCTTCACAAACTGCCAATGTATATACGCCTGCGCTGCACCACTCACGCAACATCTTTTGGAGTAAACAGGACACCAGAGAGGCTGAATAGATCGTTGGGACAGTATTATTTTCTGACTACAAAAATTCAGTTTAGAAGTCCAAACGGTATTTAATTTTATTGGAGCAGTTTATCAGAGAAAAGAAAATAAGCAACTTCCTAAAAACATAATATTGGCTTGCGTATGGTTTGTCCTATGAATGAACAAAAACATTACGATTGCTGTTTGTAATGCAATTATCAGGAGTTTACATCACAATATATTTCTAGTTGCTCTACAAGTCGGCGGTTGGGTTGCAAGAAGAAAACCGAAACACTCAAATAGATAATGTCTTGAAAGATGCAATTCATCCGTCAAAATGAATGGCTTCGTGACGTAAAAGTTCCAAAGGTTAGACTGGTTGGTAAAAAAAAGCCCTGATATGAACCTCACTGAGGATTTATGGGATATCATTGCAAAAAATTATGCTAACATGGGGGAAGTTGTCCTTATTATAGGTAGCGGAAAGGCGCGCCCTCAAAAATGGCGAGGTGTTCAAGCTCATGATGATCAATCGAACCGAAATATATATCTTTATTGATCTATGTTTATCTTGCCTCAGAATACTGTTTTCCGAAGTGATCTTACAATCATGTTGCATTCGTTTTGACTTCTATAATCATATCTGGAACAACCATAAGAAGTCGCAACATAACGAAAACAATACAGAAACCTGCCAGCAATATTACTGACTGAAATTATGTCTAACTAATCACTGACTACAATCACAACAAAGTATGTGAATCCAAACCTGACCTGATTTAGTGCACAGTAAACTATGGCAACGATTCGGTATATGCACATCGACTGGCAAACGTGATTTGGCTACAGACGATCCTGGCATGTTGTCAAAGTGATCAAACCAGTAAGCTGTGAATGACTATTACTACAAAAGGCATGAAGAAGTGCAACAAACCAAGTGGATATTATACCTGCCTAACAGTATGTGGATCATGTGACTGCTGGGAAATTTGGGCATACATGCCGCATCTACTGCAACCCTGCCGACAACGTGTGTTTCGTTCGTGTTCCGTCCAATTGGTCTCACACGTTTGTCCAAACGTCCGTTGACCTATTTTGCAACAAGAACCAAGCAATAGAGCTACGCGATTTACTCTGACTGATCACGAGCGATGCATCAAAGTATACTCAGTACAGTGTAATTTACCTATACTGATATTGGGCAGTGTTAATTTTTCTAAAAATCGGTGGAATATTGAAGTCCAAAACAATCTTCTCGTTAAGGTTACCATAGTGAGTGTGCTTGGTCCGTTCTGATTAAGATCGTAATCCGCTGAATTTATCAACACTTTTTGAAGTAATTTGCACATGTAAACGCAATCAATAAATGTTTATTATAAATATTTTCAAAGCATTTAATTCACGTTTATCCCTTAATTTTATGGTTTAACACATGTTAATTCCTGTCGTCGTTTCTGAATGGCAATTCTGTATCGGTGGCGTGTGGTTGAGGACTTCAGTTTATCTAAGTTCAACATGATTCACAAATGATAACAATTGCTGCATTCCCGTAGACCTTCCAAACAGTCACTTTCAAAAAGTAGCGTTATACTCGAGTTTCAATTTCATTAAAGCTAATCAATAGTAGTTATTATCGCCACGAACGGGACTAGCACATCTGCCAGGTTTTCATGGAGCAGCTTTGTTGAACAATGCGCCTTCGACCACATATTAATCAAGATTGAATTAGTGATTGTAAATGCTCAACCATATATTCCATTGTTAGCGTTGAACTGAGGTGTTGATTGGTGAATTGCATCACAAACTATTTGAGTAATCCCTCTCGGATGACCTGGTGAAATCCGTAGAGTGGATGGGTAAGTGGGTCCAAGTACAAAATTTCTGAGCTCTTAAAGTAGACTTGTAAGTAAGTAAGAAAAAGGTCCGTTTTGGGCAGCTTGGTTTTGCCACTGGTTCGAATCCAGCCTAAACGTAGATTTTTGGCACATGGATTATTTTATTAAGTATCGAGTCTGTCACAATGCTTGCCAGTAATACAATTGCACTTTATGTTCCATTGTGTGTTATCCTTAATGGTAAGGAGTATTTGGAAAATTTATACGTTGGGCTATGCAAGTAAGTTAATCTAAAAACTCGATATCTAGAAGTTGAAGAAGCATGTCTAAATCCATCAGACTGTTAAATGGGAGTTACAAAAACGTCTATTTCTATAATGGTGTAGAGTGGTAGGTAGAATAGTCACAATAGGCACTAGAACCAAGCTAATCAACCCAAAAAAGCTTACCATCTCTGAAACATTAGAAAGCACCAAAGTAACAACACACTCCATCTAGCTTTGTGAAAGTCAAATTTAATGGTATGAGGACCTTGTCATTCTCCCAACTGAGTAAATTGTCCGTAGTTGAGCTAAACAGTGACACATAGAAATCTGGATTATCAACAACATACTGCTGCAATTTCATGTACAGAATACAATTAGCACGTGGAATGTTTTGGGCAGTTTAACAAGCATTCACTGCACCAGTGCAAAAATTCAACTTTCTTTAAGGACACTCACAATTCAAACTGCGCGATTCGAGAAGATAGTTGCCAGTAGATAATTGCCAGTATGACTCAAATCCCGGACAAATGGTAGACAGTTATCTGTTTTTGGTCCAACGGACCGAGCCGAGACGAATCATGGGCCTGAAAACCCCCGTTTCTGACCAGCAGGTCTGAAGAGTGTTCGTTCCATAGAGTGTTAGTCGTTAAAGTCATCGTCTAACATCATCCAGCAAACGAGTAGCCGTCCATTCCATTTCTGTGTCCCAACTCGTCCAGTCTAATTCGTTATTGAGAAACATCGTGAGTACACACACGGTTGGCGGTATCCGATTCGGATTAGCCTGTCACAGTGACCGAAGCCAAAGGACGCCTGCGCTTAGCCATCACTGCAATTGGCTTGCGCTGCACCAATTGCAGTTCCACCAGCACACCACATATCCAGTGTAAACCCGAAGGAATAAGACCGGGAGGTGTGCCAGTGGGGCCTTTGTGTCCAGCCGGCCGATGCTGGTTAGCCACTTGATTGGCTAATAAGGAACGGAAACCCCTATCTCTCGGAAACTAAACAATGAGGAGTGCAGGTTAGTGCAACCTGAAGAAGATAAAGATAAAAAGCAAAGTCCTCGTTGGACTATGAAAAGCCAGGCAGATCATTAATCATACAATACACCGACAAAACCGAAAAAAAGAATGGGTAGAAGACCACAGATGCTCAAGTTTCTGAAAAGGGAAGCAGATGAGTTGTCAACGAACAGGAGAAAAATGGATACATTGATATTACCCACCTGACCGAAGCCTAACGTACTCGCCGCCTATTCGCCGACGGGGTAATATGAGTACGTTGGTGACCTACCAACCCCAAACGACCAGCGCATTCGCGGCCGCACACATCGCAACGCCATACAGTCACGTCACCGCGACTTATGGCACAGATGGTTCCTTTGCGTACCGCACACTTCCGCTCGCGACCACGCAATAGTTGCTCGTTGAACGCTCGGACGCCCGCCCGAACCGTATTCCTCCAGGCCGTCCGGTTCAACGCCAAATCTTCCCAACATCTAAAATCAATGTTACAACGTGAAAGACTTACCTGCACAACATCCTGGTACCTCCGCTTCTGGCCACCGGGATTTCGCTTACCTGACTTCACTTGTCCGTACAGTAACTGCTTCGGGATACGGTCATCGCCCATCCGACGGACGTGACCGAGCCAACGGAGCTGGTTCAGCATCAACATGGCTTCCATCCCGTCCATGTCCGCTCGCCGCATTACCTCAGTGTTCGGAATCATGTCCGACCACCGAATACCCAAGATGCGCCTCAGACACTGAACATGGAAACGGCTCAAATAGCTCACGTTCCGCTGATACAGTGTCCACGTCTCACTGCCGTACAGCAGTATGGACAGCACCATTGAGCGGTAGACGCACAGCTCGGTAGCCATCTTCAGGTTGTGATTCTTCCAGACCCGCCTTTCAAGACGTCCGAAAGCAGCGCTAGCCTTTGCCACACGCGCTCTCAACTCGCGGTCCACGGACAGAACTGTCGACAAGTTGCTACCTAAGTAGCAGAAATCCCAGCAGCCATTCACAGTGTCTCCAGTGGAGCGGATTTGGGGTGGAGGTACACAAGCAGCACCTCCACCAGGAGAAGGTTGAAAGAACGAAAACGTCTTACCTGTGTTGATGTCTAATCCAAACTTTGATGCTGTCGAAGCAAAGGCTGTGGCCAGTCGTTGCAGTTCTTCTTCACTGTGTGACAGTAATGCGCTGTCATCGGCGAACAGAAGTATGCGTATCGTTGACGCATGTTACCATGTCGGGGCGCCGGATCGTTGGCTATTCCACAGCCGTCCGTCCGTCCGGTACTCCAACTCAACACCATCCTCTCCAGAGTCCTGAAAAGCGAGTGTTACCATCGCAGTCAAATATAAGCTAACACAACCCTGCTTCACGTCGGTGACGATGTCAAAATCATCAAAGGTCGATTCACATACGATTGTTCCTTCGCATTCATGCCCACATGCAACAATCTAACCATATTGACGAACTCACCAGGACATCCAAACTTACCAAGCACCGTCCACAGCGCCTCGCGGTTCACGGAATCGAACGCTTTGGTGAAGTCCACGAACAGGGCATGCAGGGGCTGATTCCGTTCCCGGCACTTCTCCTGAAGCTGTCGAGCAGCAAACACCAGGTCGATCGTACTCCGACTCGACCGGAATCCACACTGCTCCTCGGGAACATTCATCACCAGAACGTTTGCATTCAGTCGGTTCAGGATGATTCTTGCAACTACCTTGCCTGCACAGCCCAAAAGACTGATACCTCGGTAGCTGTCGTTGTATTGCTTGTTACCCTAGCCTTTGAACAAGGGTACGATGAGGGCATCCTTGAAGTCTTGCGGCATCGCCTCGTGCTCCCAGATGGAGTGAATCAGCTGGAGCAAAGCGCGTTCCAACGCCGGCCCGTCATTCTTCAGGATCTCACCTGGCAGCCTATCCTCGCGTGCAGCCTCCCCATCGGGTAGTTGACCAATCGCCCTCTGAAACTCCAGCAAGTCTGAAATGAGAGCAAGCGAAGATTTGACGTCCTCTTGCGGCAGATTGTTAACAGCCGCCCAATCTATTGTAGCAGGGCGGTATAGCAGGATGCCGAAGTGTTTACACCATTTTCCCATGATGTCCTCCGGCACACACACACGCACACAATGTGCAAATGAGTGCGATATCGTGTCTAGTTGAGTACACTGGGATCTATTGAACAACGAACCTCGGCATCAACTTCGGCGAATGTTTGTTGGAAAAATTGCGCCCACTGAGTTGCGCACTCTCTGAATATCCTAATTTTCCTACCGAAATAACAACAAGGCGACTGAAAACCGAGAGCGGTTCTATGGTGAACACAATTTTTCACATCTCACTTCCTCTAATCAGTTCGTGCGGTTATGCAACTAGGCATACTTCAGTTTACAATGAGCGAGCTCGACAGTTCTGTCTTGGACACAGTAATCGATAGGCTCATTTCAGAAATGCTTGCATTGGAGTTGAGCTTCGAGCACTACAATCGCCCTAACAATGAATAAATTCGGTGGAGAAGGGCTCACCAATCTCGTGGAACCCGATCGGTGAGACTTTCAGACTCGATAGACTGCGTAGTCCAGGCTTGCCTCTTAGCCACCATAAACAGTAAACACGCGCTCATGATTGAAAATCAGCTCCATTGAACCAGATCTCAGATCCGTGAATTACTGAGCATTCCGGAAGGGAATATCCTATCTGTTGTTTGTTTCCAGCTTGTGATGGATGCACGCCTCTATTGCGTGAGGAGGGAGGATCGTACTTGGAGGTAAACATTGTTTATTTTCGTAAATGTTCGTGTTGAAAAGTAAATAATTGGTCGGCTTTTCCTGGTCTAGCAGCTGCTGCCTTGTGCTCGCGTGATTGAGTACGGACTCATGTCTATCCCGTCCGCCGTGAAATACACGGCAACCAAACAACTTTCCGGAGTTTAATTGATGGTATGTATTTGGTAGACACAGAACAGATTACGACCTGCTGCAGTGATGTATGAATATCGTCCACGAAATTTTGTATGGTGACTGTGTGTAGAATAGTCAGGTTACTTAAAACGAAGTTGTTGTACTGTTTCCTCCCGAGGAGATCGTGAGCATTTCGATCCCTAAACCATGTAACTTGTGACTTGATAACTCAACCATCCTGCTTCTAAGTACTACGATGTCAATACTGGGGCGGTCGATCATTTGATGGATTTCATATGAGACAGTGGAACGAGTGGGTGGTGAAGTCGAAATGTGAAACTGTTGAGTTTCCGTTACGGGGTCGTGGCACATCGTTCTTGTCGCCAGTTCGAATCCATTCAAAGCCTGGATTTTACAAGAATGGTTCTTTTGTAAATTGACGAATCCGCCGAACCACTTACAAATGCCACAGTTTCGTGTATGGTATCTGATACAAAAATAATTTTGAACCTCGTCATAGTTTTCCTTGGACTGCGAGATTTTCTTTCTGAGGTTCTTTTTTGGGTAGAATAATGTGGTAGTACAGATGTACATTATTAGGTGGCGAAGTTATAGTCTTCTTTTGAGAAAAAATCGGTTTGAAAAATCATTTTGAAGGTGTGAACTTGTGGAAAATACGTGGTGTGAGTTACTTGTATGAAGTCAATTCCCTTAATTTACATGAGAATAAAAAACAATGTCTTAAGTACTAGGTAAATCGGTGTTCTTGTGAGATAAATTAATTTTTGGGATAGCCACAAATAGATGGTTGACTCCATTTTCTCGAATGCCTATAGGCCTACACGGATTCCAAACTGAGGTACTGTTGCGAGTATGCGAGCTCATTAGCATTCATTAGCATTCGGTGATGCATGATCTCCCCAACAAAGTCAACGACACTGATATACGCGGCTTATGCGGAAATTATCCGAACTCTACCCAAACGTTTGGTGCAAAAAAGCTGTGTGTTATAAATCGATCAGGACTGTTCCCGCAACGATTGTGCTTTTTGTAAATTTCATGGTTACCGACAACACGCCTGATTACCTCGTGTTATGTGTGCAGTTTAGAAGAGACGCAGTCGCAAAATAGCTGGCGTTCGGATGGATTCGAACTGATGAGAGAAGGAGCAGCGACAAACCCTCTACTAGTTGGGCTACGAAGCCACATCGAGAACTCAGGATTCTCGCACTTGGACACACTTATCTAGGCAATCCACTGTGTCATGAGGAATCCCACAACTGATCCACGGGACTGAATACCCAGGTACGATTTTGAATCCAGCCGAAGCCCAGACTGGTCTCAGTTGGATCTCTTCTGATATGTTAAATCTGCAACACTACATATCAGTGATGAAATTTCATTTTGGGCACCACTCTCAATGAAACTTCCATCGACTTTGACAGTACAGAATAAACGAACTGGTAGGTTTATACACATCTGTCTCCTCGGTTCTATACGTCATCCAGTTAACCTGCATTTGAAAATGGCAAAATCCGTTAGGCTGTTAAGTGGTACCTATACAACTGCTTGCGTACATTTTGCTGGGGTGTTACTTGGGCCGAACACCATGCATCGAACCGATCATCCTGCATATGTGTACCCGGATGCAAAATTCGGAGTCAGAACCGAAGGGCGTACGGGAATCTAGGGCTCGCATCCGAGTTGGTTCAGTGAACAGCCACAGCCCTCAAACGGATGTGCGGGTAACTGATTACACACCCAAATGCTTTGCACGAAACTTGCCATTGACCTCTTGCTCACTTTCATCAAAGGCCGCATAAATGCAAAGCGAGTTCAATGCGCTGTTCGTTTCTCAGATCACCTGCAGATCGTTATTTTACCTGTACTCAAGCGGTGTGATCTTAGTCCAGCAAGACAATCCGTCCAGAACAAGTCAGTCGCAGTTGCTGTTCGGCAAACCGAACGGGACTGAGGAGGTTCTGATGCAACATCATTCAACATGACCAAAATCAGACGGACTCACACACAGAGGTCGAATTAGTTACCCCAGTGTTCACAAGTCAGACTCACTTCAGTAAAACGACAGTACCGATTGTGAACCGCCATCAGAAGCATCTACGCTTACAGCCTGTGCACTCCTACAGAAGTCAGTGTATGAACAAACACGATACTTGAGAGGACTGCGTTACGCCTCCTACTCAGCTCAGTTTGATCGTTACACATGCACCGACGTGCTGTCCTGGTTCATAACAATCTAGCTAAAACCTGTATGATGCGAACGTTTTGAATCTACTTAAAGCAAGCGGCCGTCGCATGCTGAATATATCTTTTTCTCGAGATGAAGCAGGTTTCAAGAGGACGAAATAACGTTTTCGAGTGAGCTCTCAACGCCGATCTCGTTAGCGCAACAAGTCCCTTGCATCACCGTGCACATATGTGGTCATGTTGACAAGAAGCGGAACGACACAGCTGAATAACAGGGTCACAAAACTGAGGCGGGTCAAGTAGCGCCCATTGTTTTCGTAGCATGGCTAAGGAGCGTCACGTCGGATTCCGCAAATGGAGCGGCAAACCTAAAAACACATGAAGTGCCTCGGTTTCAGTGGGAAAATTGCTAGGTTCTGGAGCAATTCCTTCCCTTGATGAACTTGGATAAGGCGATGAGGGGACGTAAATCATGTGATGTTCTCCGGAGTAACATTTCCTACATTCNAATAACAGGGTCACAAAACTGAGGCGGGTCAAGTAGCGCCCATTGTTTTCGTAGCATGGCTAAGGAGCGTCACGTCGGATTCCGCAAATGGAGCGGCAAACCTAAAAACACATGAAGTGCCTCGGTTTCAGTGGGAAAATTGCTAGGTTCTGGAGCAATTCCTTCCCTTGATGAACTTGGATAAGGCGATGAGGGGACGTAAATCATGTGATGTTCTCCGGAGTAACATTTCCTACATTCTGGTCACACGTGGAAATGTAACTAAGTGTAACCATTAAGTTAGTGTTTCAGAAGACGAAAGTCAGTTTAGAGGATTGGAAAGACATGCACCGAAATGTAGCTTACAAATCTGTGGTTTGGATGTGCGTGACTGAACTGGAGACATCGTAGTAAACAACTGCCTTCCGTCCCAGGACATTCTGGTTATCCGATGACCAGATGGCACGATGAGACGACCCATTTACAGAACGCCTACCTGGACAGAACAGTATACACATTTCGAGAGTTTCAGTCCGGTGCAATATAAGAGGACCCTAGTTCGAACGGTCTTTAGCAGGGAGCGTAGGCTATGCACAGAAGACAACCTACCACAAGAATTAAGCACACTCACAGATACGTTGTAGGCCAACGGGTACCCCGTGCAATTTATCAAGAAATATAGCAGTGTCATTACTCCAAGGATACAGGAAACAACGGTACTAAAGAAGGTGGTGCACTTAGAGCTTCTGTTGCTGGATGACGGTTTATCAACGAGGATGAAAAAGCGTCCAACAGCTGTTGTATCCAGATCCTTTAACGTTGTGTAACTATGCACGGTACAGCGAAACACGGCGTTATCAGTCACCTCGGCCACGAATAAACAGCCTACGTCTGTCACATCTCATTGTTTATACAAATATTCATGTGGCTACAGTATGAGCTACATAGGGAGAACAAACCGAGAGCTAGCATTTCGTACCAAGGAGCATGGGTGGAAGTACAACTAGAAACGCCAGGCACGTGCATAGAGACCGACGGACGGCACCCAGCGTCATCAATAGCAAAAACACTTAATCAAAACAGCTCACATAGTCAAGGTTTGTGACGTATTCGAAGCCACCTCCAGTCTGTTGGGGCTTTGTTCATCGGACATCAGAATTCTACTCTGTGTGTTCAAAAACAACGTGTGTTGACCTTGAGGCTGTCCTGGTTGTCAACATCCCCATATTTTTCTCCTTCACTTCCGTGTCTATCTGTCCAATTTCCTAAACTACGACTTCCGTCCTATGGAGGAACTTCGTCCCAATGGGTAAAATTAGTTACATGTTGATATGTGGTCAGAATGTGCGAAATGTTACTCCGGAGAACATCACATTTTAGGTTTTAATCAATCACCTAGTAATTTGTAAATCTGCACTGTTAGTGAATGGAGCTCATCGTTTACCGAAAATATTATCGTGATAATACAGTCGGTTAGGGAAATATCGTATTTCTACGTTGCCTATTTGTAATTGTCGATGTATGCTGGTTCTCAGCCCGGTGCTGGCTTTCCAATGCTGAAACTACTACAGAGACTTTCCATCCACCTGTTGTTATCGATCGGCCAAAACACTGAGACGCCAGCGCCGAGCATGACCTGAAATGCGCGCACATCCCCTTGCCAGCCAGTTTGGTTGTGATCACAGTGGTGTGTTGAGGCAGTCTGCTAGCCGCGTTCGGTTGGCATTTCCGTATTTTTTTAACGAGCTGCTTGGTTTGGGATTCGGGTTCACACTTCGGGGACGATGGGTAATTCTGTAGGCTGATTCACCGATTCCGGTCTGGCCTTTGACTGTATGGGGTCACTTTCATCCCGTTGGTTGTTGTTTCCATTTTAATCTGTGGCCATGCAATTCAGCTAGATAATAGATGGTACCGCTCCTTAATCCGTTGTCATGCATATTGGAATGTTGTTCCGCCTCATGCCTTCCATCCTCGCCTTGTGGTGAATTTCTATCTCCTTCGCGTATTCCACTATTCTTTTTTTGCAATAAATTCATGCCGTAATACTGTAGTCTGAACAACTGCAAAATCACTCCAACTAGAAGTAACACTGAGGGAGAAACGCTGAATTGCTTGCCACACAAGTGTTCATGCAAACCTTAAGATCGAATCCGTCAATCTTTTCGGTGTCAAGCAACGAACCTCAAATAATTGAGAAAAATCAAACGAAACAGCTAAACTAAACGCAATCAAAGAACTAAAACAACCGAAGTGTGCACGGAGTGGGGAATTATGTTCGCGATTTTATTCTGCTATGAGGGCAGATCGTCCAGATGTGGTAATCATTGGAGTTTCAAGCAATCAAATACGCAGGAGATACTAACGGAGTGACCGAAAATGGAAAAGTTCATGTGAGTTAGGTATATCTTTGAAAAAACGGTGACGTCTCAACACATGCCAGTATCAGCCGATTCACAAAACAAGAAATTTACCACGTGATCAGTCAAGCTTACTGGATATTTCGGTATTATTCACAGTAGTTTACAAATGGTGTTTTCGTTCGTCTACAATTTTCTCATCTCACCCGAACTTCTCTCTTCTGACTCTCATCATTCGAGTTAATTTAATTCAAGTGCATTGCATCATATATTATTCTCATCGGCGGTGATAGCGTGGCAAACGCATTAAGGGGTTTTATGGGATAGTCTGGGTGAACGGTGTGTCGGTGAGTCTGGCGGTTCTGGTCGTGCTTGATTATACGCGGCGTGAAACCGGTGTTGACGTAATTTTGACAAATTGTGTTAAACGTAGCTTGTTTTGTTTGCCAACGTTTATGAAATATGGATTTTTAAGAATAGTAAGTTCTGCAATGAGCAAAAGTTAGTGAAATTTCACCTACAGTTTCGAACTGCACTAGAGTTACCAGTAAGAACAGTACTTTCAAATGTTTTACTCGTTTCTTGCGTCCCATTGGTCTAATCAGAATATTCAGGCCCTGGATCAGTGCTTCGAATATCCTTTTCCCGCACACTGCCGTAAACCAATTCATCAGATTCGAATTTAGAATGGACATCACTCACAAGTGATTGCGGTTTTTGCATCCCTACACAATTTCAGTCTGCCACTTTGGAAAACAAGCACTATGTTCAAGTTTGTACTGCCAGAGCTCACCAGTAGTGTATGTTTTTAGCACGGGTGGATTTCGGATGTGAATTCGTGAGGCAAGCTTGTTGAACACTAACCCCATAATCTCACACTAGACACAATGGAAGTTTCATCACGGTTGGAGGCACTCGCTTTGGCTTAACCTGTCACAGTGGCCAAAGTCGAAGTGCACCTGTGGGTGGCACTCCTCACAAGTGGTTTGTTCTGCATCACTTGCGGTTCCACTGGCGCACCACAAATCCTGTGTAAATTCGTAGGAATAAGGCCAATGGTAGTGTGAGTAGAAGGTTTTGTGTCTCAGTCGGCCAGTACTGGTTAACCATGAATGGAGAACTCCCCATACCTCGAAAATAGAAAAGAGAGAATTCAATGTTATGATCTAGACTGAGAGGAAATTCGTTGAAAATATAAAGACAATGAACGACTTAACATTTGAGTAGATAGTATCGCATTCTAGTTAGGACAAGTGGAAAAATAAAATTCAGAGTTAGACCAAAGAAATACAAGACGTTCATCAACAAGATACGCTAGCAAAGCTGGAGGAATGAAAAGGTGGAGAGCCACTATGGCGTAGGTTTCTGAAAAGGTAGAGCGAGTGGTTTAACAAACGACGGTGATCACTGGTTGATACGAACAAGATAGACACCACAAACGTAACATAATTGCGCCTAGTACAATCAGTATCTCTTCGTTAACACTGCACTATGAATACGCGGATAACCTATCAATCGGAGACTGTCAGTACACTCCCGGCCGCATTCGTCACAATGCCATATCGTCACGTCACCAGGGGCTGTGGCACGTATAATTCCTTAGCATGCCGTGTGCCTAAACTGACGACCGCGTAAATGCCGCTCATTGAACCTTTGACATGTATTCTCCCAGACTGTTCGGTTCAAGGTCAATACTTCCAAGATGTAACATCGATATCACGCCACAATAAACTATTATGCGCGAACTCAATCTCAGATTCAGCCGGGATAACCTAGACTGCACGAAGTTGTCGACTCACCTGTTTAGGAAGCGTAATCATAGACCGACATTTTGCTCTTCTCGAGACCAACATGCAACACAAGCAGTAATCACAAGCGAGCGTGAGTGATCCTGTGCATCTGCTAATTCAGTAGGTCAGTGGTGCAGTGATCAGCACGGCTGCCTCATGAAAGCGTGGCCGAATTTCTAGCCCCGGTCATGGCAAGGCTGGGTACTACTGACATCTTTTAACATGAGCGAAACTCGGCTTTCATGCCCCTTTACGAAATGGACTGACTGCACTGCTTCCTTGAAAGCGACAGCTGCAAACATTTGCTGGTTTTATCGATAAACCCCCCCCCCACTGTTCACACGATTCTTATATCATCATTGCGATAAAATTAGAGTGCACGTGCCATTGTGCAACGCAACCAAAGCTGATTTGTCTCTCGATGAAATTTAGCCTTTAAATACATCCCAGTGAGCACGCTGTGCTTGATTGCCTTTGGCACACTTCCCGTTCAGAAGCACAGAGTGGGTATGCTCGACTATTTTGTATTGATGAGTTCATTTTTGCGTGTGTCAGACTAGGTTTTATTTGTGAATTGTGTTGAAGCTGATCGAAGTCTACAGGAAACTATTGAAGTGTCGGAGCTATAACTTATTGAGATGTTGGGTAAATCGAACGTAGAACCTGAGAATTGAATTGACGAATCACCTAGTGATGTGGTTTTCCCACGCTACAAGGAAACTTTCCAGACTGTGATCACGACTGACTATGAAGTCTTGACTTGCGACGGTTTTGAAAGCACTCTTCTCATGCTGGGCGTCTCACTGGCTCTGTCGGTTTGCATAGACTTGAAGGAATGAAACATGCGAGTCGAATTCTACCGGTAAGCTTCAATAAGTTGTTAACACACTTATCACTAAGTAACTTTCATTGGTAAGTCGCACGGGGTTTTGGTTGGTGCGTGATTAGCACCATTCATAAGTGGTCGCTGTGATTCACTGCAATTCATGCATGCACCTTGCATAAGTTGAGTAGAAGGTAAGCACCCCATCGGTTGACTTGATCTGACAACGACCTTATCGTACATGACGGAACCCAGCTAGGAAGTGTGAATAGCATTGTAATTTGTCCCACTATGCCCTGGATAATTTGTCACGCTGGTTAGCGTTCTGTTCACGAGACCTGGCGCCACCCTGTAGTACACGGAGTAATTAGGTGTTCGGTCTTAATGGTCATATAGGGTGATCGGGCTGAAAGCGACGAAGCCACTATTACAGTCCCAAAATAGTCTGAGACCCTCGATTAACCTTGTGTCCTACTGCATAAATGCTCTGACTTTCGACAATTGGGTCTCATCTAAAGCCATAAATCTGCCACACTATTCATTAGTAATACATAACAATCTGTTAAGAAACAGTTTCAGTTTGCACTGAGTGTTGTTCCTCTTTAGAACGCTGTCTAATCTGAGAAGGCCTGTGGTTGCAACAGACCTGTTATACAAGCTGACGCCTCTTTCACCTACACCTCGTCAACCGATCTTTGGCAGTTGATAAATTGGTACTGTTACTTACGGTAACCAACACATGAACATAAAAAACCTACTTATCCAAGCGGCTGACTTGATCACTCATGTCCGATGGTGGTTGTGACTACCTTTGGCTCATGTAGCTTTGAGTAGCTCTCGGATGGAGGTAGTGACGTTAGGGATAGTGCTGATAAGCTCTCCTCACCACGGTCATCAAAACACTGGGACCAGTGAGTCATATGTATGAAGTATTAGGCAGTGTGGTTAAACGGCACCTTTATAGGTCAATGTTGCATTCACGAATATTCTGAGAACGGTTCGCACCAAGTGTGACGGAAATGGTTGAAATGTTTTTGATGTAATGAGTTGACAACCAGTTGTTCTCGATACTTCGTTCTCAATCCAATCCAGTTACAGAGGTATGATCAAAACTTGTCATGAGACCAACCGCAAAACTCAAGAAGTGATTGTTAACGAGTGACAATAGTTGTGATCGTTAAACTCTACATAACTGGTTGTATTTGGACCGGACGTTAACTGGATGTTACGTCACACGGTCAGGGTCAAATGTTCGGGCGTGATTAGAGTTGTTGTGACTAGTCTGTGGCTGCGTGGAGCAATGTGAAGAACTCAAACCAAAATGAGCGCACTTCAATATTTTATTTTTTACGAAAATCTGTATTATTTTGTGAAAATTGGAAACCCCGTTGTAGTCAAGCTTCAAAATCGAGATTCAACTAACGTCGTTATTCTCCGCCAAGTGCGGTTTGAGGCACATTGGTTATTTGCTATGAAACTTCGGATAGCTTATTCCGGATGTAGGATCGTGACTCATTTTGGCATTGCGCCCATTGGATCAATCACCTATCTCATGCTTAAAAACGCATTGTTTTCCCGTAGATCTTTCCATTCCCAGATACCGTCTTCCTAATATGACACTTTTTGAACTCACCGTAGAAAACAGCATGGTGGGCACCAGCATCATTTACCCATTGAATGGACCAACTTATCGTGACTATTCCGTGCAATTAGCCAAATATCAGGTCAATTTGGGACTGAAACATTGACACATTCCATCAAAATCCGTGCGACGAGAGACACGAATCCAATGATATGTGATAGTCAGTATGCCAAGCACTGTGGAAGTGTGCTGATTCCAGTGAAATACTGACTGTATGAATTGACATTATTCAACCAAAGTAACTTAGTCGATCAGTATTACTCGGTAACTAGCACCAATTTGCTTCATTCACGTCGGTAATTGGAGGTTCAACCTGTGCACACGTAAAAATGCTATCATTTTGTCATATCAGATCCCAGGCAGCTAACCAAATTCCTAACATTTTGTCCATCTGTCTGCAACCAGTATAGCACCTACCAGCAACGGTAAAGTTGGTGATGAGGCCTACACAATATGGTGAATGATAGGCGGAGCAGTTTTTTCTATCAAACTATGGTCTTACACGATCATACAATTTTGTTGCTGCTGGGACGGGAAGCGTATGTTTAATTCTGCACAATGCTTATATCCTAACCTCCACCTGACACTGTGTGTACATCTAATCTGTCCCAACCCAACCTGCTTGCATTCTCCTCTCTTGAAAATTGATGGTGGCAAGCCTGCTCTGTCGTCGTCGTGCTAGCCGTGCTGTCAATCCATTGAAGCATATTTGAATGCGAGCCCTCTTGTAGTGGACTGTACCACATTTCGGACTGATCCATCAGACCTACTCCAGTGATTGTGATCCACCTGGTTTTTTCTATGAAGAAAATTACGTCTATCCCAGGTAGTAAACCAGCGCAATTTGTCTCCCAGACAAGACGTCCTGTCTCAGACATAAACATCCTGCCCAAAGGGACATCAGCAAACCAGCCATGACAGGTCACGTCTGACGTGAAACAACACAGCAATTGATGCTTCGGACCAAAATTGCGTCGAATTGCGGAAATGTGCGCTCCGACTTGGACACATGAGCAGGTTGCTCATGCACCCACGCAACTATGGCTATGGTGGCGCACACCGGTGGGAGGTGACTGGCGGTCGACGTTTGTGTTAATTGACCCTTTTCCAATTGGCGGCCACCCTTACCACACGCGATTGTTGAAGACACGTGTAGTAACAGACCGCCTACATTGTTGAGCTCAGACCTACGACACCTCAGAATAGCAGTCCGGCATTGCGATGATCTGCACACTCATTCGAGACTTCCAAATCGAGGTAAGCTTCATCATGCACAGGCAATCTGAAGGCTAGAATGGTGAAACGGTCAGTATGGAGATCAGTTCAACTAGGAGGTCGTACAGCTTCTTTATAATTGCCGTGCTTTCTTGGTCGTTTGACTGAAGCCAGTGAGCTTGACTGTTACGGGTGCGCCACTGCAGCTCAGCCGATCGGTCGCGTGGTATGAAACGGGCGTGTCTACTCACGCACGTGTCGGAACAGCACGTTCGATTCAAAAGCAGCTTGAACACGACCATCTTCGTGTCAGTGACCTTGATGAGAGTAGACCTTGAAGTGTGAGAGCAGACAAACGCCACTGTGGGCGGCAGATTGACACACTGAGAACTCCATGGTGTGCACACAAATGAGCCTTCGTGAAGGTTGGCATCAAGAGGTGAGAATATGCATCGGACGTGTAATTCCCGTGTGAATCGTAGAAGGTGGTCTTCAACCAGACTGATTCGATTTTCGGCGAACAATGTAACTACGAGTGTCAGGTTCTTGTCGCGACTGTATCTCGGTTTCGTATGTGTTCGTTCGTTTTCGGTTTCCCGAGGTGTTGACTACCAAAGTTATTGTGATTAGTTTTCATCTGTACAGATTCAGTTAGCATATAACGTGTTAGGTACGTGTTTGTTCAATAGGAACATGTTTACTTTGAAACTAAGTGAAACTACATCATGATACGACGTTGACTGATGTGACCAAAGTTTAAAGAAAGGTTCGTCCTGTATTGCCGTCATACACGGTTGGACAAAACGGCCAAAGTTGACGTAGTTAGTAGTCGCACTGAAGTCGTGTGAATCAGACACGGAGTGTGGTGGACTGCATATTCACATCATGTGTGTTTGCACAGTCTGTTCGGAGAAGCACAACCGATAGACCTAGGACGGATCACACTGCGTATCAACAAGGTACACAGGAGAGAAGATGCCATGATGTGTAGCGAATGGGGACTAACACGTTTCTCAGATATATAGGCAAAGAGGTAGTCATTCTGTAAGTAATTACATGCTAATCGATTTTAACGCAGGGCACGATCTATACTGTCCATTTCGCACATCCTCACACCACGCGTGCGCTCGTGTTTATGAGCCGGAATTCCAGTCCACAATGCAGCGGCGGTTACCACCAACTCATCACGTGCACTTCTGCCTGGTTTATGTGTGCCGTGGATTTCTTGCCTACCATTCCTCGTTTGCTTATCCGATTTCGTTGAGCAATGGCGTGTCCGATCACCCGTGTTGTCTGTAATTCACTGGCAGTTAGGTTCGGATACATCTTACGATCGCGATGAGGTACACAATCGAGAGTTGAAATAATCGCACCTACGATCTGGTCACATTATGTCCAAAACGTGCGCAAGATATTGTGCCCAGTGGGTGTAAACCGAGGGTAAAGTTAGCGTCCATCGGAAAAATGACAATCCGACGATTAGGTGGTCGTCGTCAAAGGTCGGGTGGAAAATCGTTACCAAAAGAAGAATACACGGTTGGTGGCATCCGATTCGGATTAGCCTGTCACAGTGACCGAAGCCAAAGGACGCCTGCACTCATCCAGCACTGCAATTGGCTTGCGCTACACCACTTGCATTTCCACTAACACGCCACATATCCAGTGTAAACCCGAAGGAATAAGACCGGGAGGTGTGTCAGTGGGGCCTTTCTGTCCAGCCGGCCAATGCTGGTTAGCCACTTGATTGGCTAATAAGGAAAGGAAACTC
>QNGE01002775.1:28425-46111 GCA_008508345.1 Paragonimus westermani | reverse complement strand
AACACGGTTGCCTCATGATTGGAATGTCCGGAGTTCAAATCCCGGTCGTGGCAAGGGTTTGCACTACTGACGTGCTCTAATGAGAGCGAAACTCGAGTGTAGTGCTTGTTTTCGAAAGAGGCTGGCTGGAAAGTCTATCTGAATGCGAACGCTGCGATCAAATGTGAGTAATGGTCAACTTGAAAATAAATGCCTATTCGCGCGGCTATCAAATTTATGTGATAAAACGAAATCTTCTAGGTCATGGACCAGTTAACGTTCAGGAACAGGGAAGGTTGAATGTACAGGGATAAACACTTGGGGGAATGGGGTTGGGTCGCATTTTCACATGATTCTAATCCAAAAGTCGATACACTAATATCATGCAGATATCTTTGATACAGTCAACTAAGTGAATGAATTGCAGGCCCCCGTCAATTCTGTCCACGTTTCGTAGATAGTTGGAGCCTAAACTTGTGGACCAACTTAGTACACCAAATCCTCAAATTGTCCCCACAACAAAATGCGTTTTGAGCATAACAGTCAGGTCACGTGTTTATTCGATTACATGCCACATCGGTACACCTAGGTGTGTTCCTACATGCATGTAAACGCTATTGTCTAAGTGTGTATTCATTCACCAAACTTCTTTACAACTGTTGAGTGCGTAGCATTGTTAAATTGTACAAAAGCTCACAAAAATGTTCCATTGTTCACTGTGTAGAAAATCGGGCGCAGGGCACGAAATTCCTTTAGACTGCCATAGAAATTGTCTGACGGTCAATTTGATAGCTTAGGTCGGCGTCATTTGGTTATTTTCTGTAGTCTCAGGGAGGGTGTAAAAGTGACGTCACATCACTGCTCTAGTGACATGAAATCCGACTTGATCGTACGCTCATCGGTTGTGTACTGTGAGAATTTGGCGCAAGATAATGTGAGTTCTCGCTTAGTAGTTCAGGTAGTCACCCGCAACAGCACTGTGGCATCGCACATCGGTGTGCTGTATCAGATTGAACGCTGAATTCATACCTGTTCGAAATCAGATACTCCATAAATTCGTGACACGGCGTAGATACATTGGTGGTTGCCTATGACAGTCACATGATAATTTGTTTGCGCACTAATCGTTGGTAAAGTGACAGTCCCAATGTGGACAAATTAGGATATATATCGGGTTTCCAAAGCGCATACTGCCTGCGACTAACAGACATTAGAACGGTGCATTAACCAGGGATCACCATAGCAATGTAGCGTGGATTAATGATAATGACCCGTGTAATTCTGTTGAGGTATTCAAGTCAAACACAGCACGTAACTTTCAGTTCACAAGAAGTGCATTTTGATAATCTCTCTGATAGCTCAGTTTTCCGCGTTGACAGGTATAGGCCTTCGGTGCTCCGATTGCGAAGATTCGCAGTACGGCGACAACTGCCAGAACGTGATTTTAGCGCGTGGTTCATAAAAGAATTATAGGTGCCGTATGTAGAGCTGGTATTAAAATATGACACTGAGGCGAATGCAGCTGCGTATGTATCTACCCTCTCGAACTAATATCTCATTGGCTTGTTCACAATACACTATCAGCGAAGCAACGATGAGTGTGTTGAACTCAATAAGGCTAACTCTATTATGTGTTTATAAATCCCAGTTTTTATTCGTATCGGTAGTGAACCCCGTCGTCTGACAAAACATACGTCGTCCTTCACAGAAATGTGGATGATAGACCTAATGAGATATTCACATCCAATTTGGTGCGAGTGAAGTCAAACAGTTTGGGCGTCATGTTACTGATAAATGGACTGAGAATAACACAACGTCACGAGCAATTTGTACTGCACTTCTTCTCAGCTACCTCGGCTGCCTTGCTCAAGAGTGCTGTAATCGAAAGCACATTGACAAAGGAATACAGGTCATGTGGAATTTGCCATGGGTAGGTCAATCTGAGTTGATTGGTCTAATCCTTTGCCCATTAAACGGGGGTGAGACCGATGCAGAAAAAATGTGCCTGTGTCTGGTGTTCTTTACCCATCCACGTTAGACTGCAGAGAGGGGGTATGCTATCACAAAACAAGCGTGTTTTGTGTAAATGGCGAGTACTTTAGCACAGCATCACTTCGCATGGGAACGCAGACCGTTGTAAATCACACGAGCTTGATCAAAACTCACACGTCCAAGATGTCACTACAAGTGATTTTGGTCATGTCCTATTCACTATCCAAAACTATACGAACCGGCTGGTCACTATTTTGAAGGTAGTCATTCACGGATTTCACCGCTAGAAAGTACGCAATACTGATCCTTGTTAGAGCAAGACAGAAAGTGTCGATTAATTAAATTAAACTGTTATGGAAAAGGAAGTTTAGTGAGCCGTGAATTTTCAGTCACCATTTCATAATGCAGACACCCAGTTTGGCGCACAAGGTGGCAGCTTTGATTGGTATTTCTTTAAAACTACCTTTGTAACATGTAAAATCCAAATTATGCTGCACAATGTTAAAGTCGGTGATGAGTTGCAACTCATCACACAGACTATTTGACAGTTCAGACGTCATCAGTTACATGACTTACTTTCAACTGAAAGTTACAAGACCTTGATAGGAAAACTAACTGATACCATCTGATAACTGATCTAATGCGGGAGTAGTGAATAAAATACCTGATGTTTCCCCCTGCAAAAATTAAGTGCCCAGTTAACAATCTTTTCCACACATCAGTGGTGAATATCTCGAAGTCCCAGTAACAAAAGCCGAAATGGGTGCATTATCTGCGTAGTTTTATCATACGAAATCAACGAAATGGACATGCATCCCCGTAACTTGAGCCGGGTAGTGATGAGGTTCATTGGTGCTCTTGCGTGGAAACACCGTATTTGGTACCTCAACGCGGTTCGACGTCTTATGGCTATTTACCCTACATTCCGAACTCTAAAGGGACCTCGATAATCAACCCTACTGCACCTTCTGACCATATACGCCTAAAACAGTTACTTACTAACGAGCCTATTGGTGACAGAAGCCAATCTCAGTTACTACGACACCTACAAAAGTCCTTGGAATTACAAGACTTGATGACGTACTGTTTGCACAGATCTCCCTTAAACGCTTGTCCGTTTCTGTGCAATGCAGTCTCGCACCCACTTGCGGTACCGTTCCCATAGCTCAATTTGTCAGCATAGTATTCGAGAGGTGCCAGTTCCATCAAACGATCAGCCTAATGAACAGCTCGCTGCTGCTGTACAAGTTAGTCATTTACTTTTGACTCGCATGAATAAACCCAACCACTTCACTAAGGATCACTCTCGTCAGCTTTCCAGATCTGTGTCACATCGTCATAATGACAGCTTCTGATGGTATCACCAAATACTTGGTCGTTTTGCACGCAAATGTAATCCATCATGCAATTTTCAAGGGACTCCGCAAACAAGGACTTCACCAAACAATGTAACCTTTGAGAAACGAGTTGACAGGCCAATAGGGACGAGTATGGTCCTAGGCCAACATGTCTCGGCTGGTCGCCTGATGATTCCAGATAAACACCCCGGATTTTCCCTCTTGGTGGACACCGGAGTGGACATCAGTATTATCCCATACTGTAGAACGCATACACCACACAGCCCATCCGATTTCTCACTCACAGCAGCCAACAACTCTATTCACACCTACGGACAGCGGTCCTTACTACTAAACCTTGGCCTATGTCGTGATTATAGATGGGTTTCCGTTATCGTGGACGTACGTCAACCTATAATGAGTGCCGATTTCCACACTCATTGCAACCTGTGGGTTGATTTAAAACACAAACGTTCGTTTGATGCCTATACACAATTGTCAGCCAAAGGTCAGTCGACATTCACCAGCTCCGTACAACCCCTGTTACTTTCTCCACTGGATAATTTCGTTTATGCACACCTTTTACGTAAATTTCCCGAACTGACAAGGCCGAACTTTCATAGGTCATGCCCGAAACGCTTGATCACTCATTCCGTCCTTGTCGCTTACTGCCACAAAGATATGTCAAAGCCAAAGACGAATTCCAACATATGTTCCAACTCAAAATCATCCGACCATTCAAAAAGATGTGGGCATCGTCCGTACACACGGTTCCGAAGAAAACTACTAATGAATGGATACTATGTGGTGATTAACGAGCGTTGAATAAAATATCTGTCTGACAGATATCAGATACCACAAGTCCGTGAGTTTTTGCCCAATCTTCACATATGCACAATTTTCTTGCATATAGACATCGTTCGAGCTTACCGTCAAATACCCATCTATCCTGACGATGCCCATGACACTGCAATAACCATTCCAGTCGGAATGTCTGAATTTTTGCTCTTACCTTTTGGCTTACGCAATGCTGCTCATACATTCCAAGAATTTATTAACCAAGTTCTTTCTAATTTACTTTTGGTTTGGATGATATCTTAGTTGCTAGTACTACCCAAGAGGGACACAGAACACTTACGCTTATTAATTATCCTACTACAAGATCACGAGGTTGTGATCAATGTTCAGAAATGTATGTTTGATTCAAATTCATTACATTTTCTGGGTCACACCATCGATAAACACGGAATTACATCGGTTATGAGCAAACTTGCGTCCTTGAAAGGTTTCCCTCTTCCAGCCTCATCCCGGCAACTAAAAAGTATCTCAGGGATTGTCAGTTTTCATCGTCGTTTCATCTCTAAAGCCGCATCTTTATTAGCGCCGTTGACATACCTGCTAGCCGGTAATCCAAAAACACAGCATGTCGGACCAAACTATGGCAGATTTTGAGGAAGTAAAAGCTTCCATTACAGAAGATCTCACGTAGTTTCACTTACAAGCCAACTCTCCGCTATCTCCCAATTTTCACGCATCTAGCATACCAGTTGGTGCAGTCTTACAACAAACTGTTCAAAAATCCCAGCAGCCACTGGAATTTTTCTTGTAAAAACTCATCTGCCGAATCACGTTACAGCAAATTTGAACGTGAATTGCTAGCAATGTTCAGAACAATACGTCACTTCCGATATCTCTTGGAACATATGCAATTTTCTGATTATACAGACCATAAGCACTTGAACCCAAACCAGATTGGTGTTCACCTTGGGAAACATGCCGCCTAGATTATATTGTCCAATTCATCAACGACATTCGACGCATTCCAGGTTCCCAGAACATTGTTGCTGACGCTCTCTCACGTCCAGATGTAGACTCAATCGACACCTCGTCTACTGTGGATTTCGCTGAGAAGACCAACAGCTATCCGCCTCGACTACACTTCGGTGTTCGCTCAATCTTCAACCGGTCCCAATGTATACTCATCCCGATACTAGTGATTGCGACATTTCTACTGCTATACCTCGACGACAACTTCACCAAAGTGTTCGTCCAAAGTCGGTGACAAGTTTCCGAATGACCCGGTGTCGACTATTTGACGATGTAATAAATACGCAGAAGGGGGGTAAGACGCATTGGTCGATGGACATGGCAACTGTCGTGTGCCATCGCATATTCTTCCAGCCACCTTGAGACTGGTTGAATGTTATTATTGAACGTAATAACATTGACGTCCAAAAGGTGAGATAAAAACTGGCCACGTGGTGAATGTACAGTCAGTTACAAGGTCTTTGCATATTGACCATCTGACAACAAGACCGATTCATACGTTGCTTACAGCCCATAGGCACCTGGTTAGCATCGCTGGACTGCGCAGGCTGCCCGAATGAGTTAGTACGGGCTAGTAGCTAACTTGGATTTTAGACGAGCTATACGTGATCATTTGGTTTATTACAGTCCACAACATAATTAGGAATCCATGATTATGAGATTACCAGTTGCAGTGAACAGAACGGTATGTTAAATGGTGTTTTCAGAGTGGTTCAGAGAGCCTGGATAGGACCATTCTGTTACAGGTTTTCAAATAATGGGCAACACCACAAACCTTTGGTTTTCACGACCAACATTTGCGCTCAAGTCCTCTCTCACAGATGATGGGCAGTTCTGACATTGACAACTACATTCGAAATGCCTTTAAAAAATAGTTTGGTTCTAAGTCTGTTGTACCAGGAAAGGTGGGCATGTAGGAAATATTAATTCAATTCCATCGCAGTTTCGAGACGGTTTTGATCTAATCCGAAAGTGTTGTCCCATCCGCTATTCATTTTTGGACAAACCTGTTTGAGGCGATATTATCGATAATTGGTCAATTGTAGTTAGACACATTTTTTGGCAATCAAACTGTAAATACTCGAAAAACACATGGATGATTGGCTATAGATGGATGACTTTCGAATCATCTGCTCTGTGGTAAACGGTTATGTGTATGCGGATATGGAACGTTGTGAAGTAATCTATGAGACTAGCGGACTATAGTGTGGCGAGGATGAATGATCAACATGTACCACTCGTAAGCAGACGGGCTGATACACGCATCAAGGCATCCAAGCGTTGTCACTTTCTGACAATAAATGGGTTTGTCCGAACACAAATTTATCACTGACAACTGGATCATTCTTGAACTATCAATATGTCCGAATGATTATGTTTTGTGTGTTGGCCATACGAACGAGGTGTCTATTCACCACTCGTGTTCCTAGATCATAACAACAGTAGTTCCAGATAGCTACTTTCTCAATTGAAAGGTCGGCGGAGCATTGTATATCAGTGGTCCATAGTGAACAGTTCGCTGGCAAGAGAAGTAATTCATACTGCACAGCATCAGGTGACTAAACTGTTGAACAATAATGCACGTGTGAGTAAGCACCGCACATGATATGCGCCATCCCGACGCTCAGTACGCTACGCATCTTCCTATGGGCAATCGTTTGTTGTTATTGATTACGTGGGAAACTTTCGCAAACCGAAGGTGATTTTTCGGTTTGATAAAGTTCGGGAAAGAATACACGTTTTCTTCCCACATTATGAGTCGACTCAAAAAATCCACACTGGTTCAGGAGAACGGGTAGGACGGAATAAAAAGTGATCCCAAACCAACTATCTTGTGAACTTCATGTTCAAAGATTTGACTGTCCAAAATATAGGTTTTACACAGTCTACATTTCAATAAACAACAATATCTGCCGGCAAACTTACTGCCGGTCATTATACCAAGCTCGATGTTATTGTGTTGGTCGGGATGAAATGACCAGCAGTGTTGAAGGATGTCACGTTTTCTGTCGGTGGAGAAAAGCACGTGATGAAAAGAGGATGGTTCTACTCAGTTTTACCAATGTTCTTTCAGCTAGTGCATACGAGAATGTAGCAGTTGAATCAGAGTTCCATGTCGATTCATATTAGTTTCGGACTGGCCAGTCGAATCCAAAAGAACGTATCATTGTTTGTCAAGCCGTGTAGACATAATCCCGAACGTAGACATTTGGTTGTGTGATTGGACTGGTTGCATCATAAGCCGCAACTCGCGCGGAGGCATCTCCTTTGTTGGTTACAAACACTGCAAACAGAGCGTCCGTTCTAGCCTGAATGACGTTTTCCGCTTCCCCTAATCGGGGTGATGAGGAGTATTCCAAATTTCAACCCAGATCCTACTACATACCAGTACAGTTGGACAGCGTGTTGCTGTTATCACGCTTGTAGACAGTCAATTCTACTGTGAACACTCATGGGAATTCTCAAGTGTACTTCCTCTTGCATGACGGGAATCAGCTGCAGTCCTGCTTCAGTTGGGCGAACTGGGGGAGCGTGAGGAGATTAGGGCGTTATGGGGACAGGGTGTGCTTTCGTTGGACAACAATTCGGGAGGAAACAACCGGACTGGGTGTGGTGGGTACATATGCGAAATACTTTTGCGTACTTCATTCCGCGTCTGGCAAATAAAGCCGGCGTGTGCTGAAACTGTACACAAATTGCCGAAAAATATGCTGCTCTGTGCAGTCGCATGAATCCATTGTTCGATGACCTGTGAATAGTTATTCTGCTCAGTTGAAATTGGGACAGGTCTGGTGAGACTTGTTCGAGGTTTTGCACATTCCGAGTGACCTGCATGGTCACTTAATTGGGAGATATGTGGTTCGTTCAAATAGGACGGGAATTCAGTTTACCATACTTCGCCATGTGACAGAAATGTGAACGGATGATTGTATTAGATTAGCATGAAAATGTCGGTACATTCGCCAGGCACGTTACTTCCCTGAAATTAATTGTATGCTCTATGTGCGTCGATTTTACTCCACATCGACCGCCCCTTGACATGCAAAAGGAATTGGGGAGGTCCGATTTCCCACGAATAAAACAAGGACATTTCAACAATTTGAACACTCAATATTGTGTCAGGCAAAAAACATCCAACTCCATGATGCCCAACACAGGATTCCAACATTTCACGACAAACGCGTGCGTTACCTCACCAATTGGTCACCACGGTGACTTGGCGATTCTCATTTAGTCTGGAGAGATATGATCGACCTCGTGTTTCACGTGTGTACTGCATCCATCCACACACAACAACTTGAAAGTCTAACGGTGTGTCTTGTGAAAAAGCCGATTTATGGACGCACGCACGTTCCTCAGTCTGGTTCGTTTGTGATCTGGCTGCTCATCGAACTCATCGAGTGGTGGAGTTAGGCTGAACAGGATTCGAGCTGGTAATCACGGGGTTATTGGTCGGGCTTTTATCAAATGGACGTGGTCTCGCTGTGCAGTTGCCCCATTGAGCTGGTCCTGTTCTGCGTGTGCATCAGTTGTGGTTTATCTGACGTACATTTGAAAACATAGGCGGCTACTAACACGACGGCTATCTACTTGAATCCACCCTAGTACATACTGCGTCCACCTGATGGGGCCAACGGGGTGAGGCATTAATCCGTTCCCGTGGATTGTGCGTTTGAGAACGGTCACCGTGGATCGATTGGCGAAACCTTTGTTTGAACAAAATATTGGGAGCACGAAAAGTGGTACATGCTAGCTCTTCGTATTGGCTCGTCGGTACCAAATTCACAAGGACATGAAGCGTGGAGGAACGTTCGCACAAATGTGTGTAGAACTCTGTATTACGGTTGAACGGCAATTTCGTTGATACACGCGAACAGCAAGTGTCTGCAGTCACGAGGCACGTCCTGATCACTGGTCACATTATCGACCCATCCTGTGCACTCGGAATCTCATTACTTCATTCCAATCTAAGATTCTTGCCGTTCACCGAGTCTGTCGCAATCAATCGACTGAAGCCGGCCCTGTGTGTTCAGAAACAGTCGTTCGTGAACGTTCCCCCTGTCCTGGGCTTATTGATCTTTCCTAACCCACCTCTGGCTATCCATCCAACCACCCTAACTGTTCCATATGAGAAGCCGTCTCGTGTTGTTACAAGTTTTATATTGACGAGTCGATACAAAATAAGTGAATCTACCAGTTTCCGTGTTCTGATTGTTTTGTGCAAACTTCCAAAGAGAATGAAATATTTTAAACTTGGTACTGTCACAAAATCGAGGCAGCATCTGTTCGTTCAAATCGAGCGATTGTTTCGTAGAGTTTGGCTTTCGATGATATAATAGAACCCAATAAAACAATGAGTTACATTTATTGAAATAGGGATGGAGTTTCTTGATGTCCAAACAGAAGGAGCAAAGATTCACAGGTTTATTTACTCACTCGTTCAGTAATTTTTAAAGAAATAAGTTTAGAATTAACTCAGGGTCTAGCAAAGCAGGGGAGCAATAAGGGTTGTCCGCTTTTGTGCACGGCCGCAGAAACCCGCGTGGATTCTGTTACGGGATTTCAGTTAATATCAGTTGGACAGTCTTCACAACTGACCACAGCTCTCACATGCCCAAAGTCTTTTCAGTTAGTCGCTTTAAAAAAAAAACAATAATCCAGTTTCGCTCTTGTTGTGGCTATTCCCCTGTGGGGGGCTTAGACGATAGATCTCAAAGGTAGAGGGGGTGATTGTACGAACGCGTATGAAGCGACTTGAAATACTGTGAGTAGCGTACGGATTTTTCCGGTGAATTTTCCATTCCCCCCGAAAATATGTTATTTGCCTTACAAATGATCTAATATTACTATCTTAAGTAACCTTCAAATTTAGCACGGCCACGTGTCTCTCCGCATTTCACGAGCGTACTCAGCCTTCTTTAGCACCCAGCCCCGTCTTCCTATTGGGGCCTCGGAGTACTGTCTGGACTTTTGTCTGGTCCATTTTCCGACCTCGATTTCTTATTGATCACAAACCTCACAAATATGAACGATCCTGTGACCATTTTGTCCTCGGACTGGGCAGCATAACGGGGCCCTGTTTGAAGACCATCTTTCTTCCTGTCTCCATGCGTTAGTCTTGAGTGGTTGGGTTGAGTCGGAAGTCGCGAGTTAACTGTGTCTGTTGTTCATTGTTGTTACACGTCGTACCGCTATCCACCGTGTCACTAACAGTTGTTCTCCTATCTGTTACAGTCACCTTGCTCGTTCATGAACCGTAGATCCAGTTACAACAGATTTCTAACCCGCGAATAAGATTTAGTGATGAATTCTGCAGAAGCATTTCGACCGATCACAGCGGTTACTGTTGACGGACTGTGATCAGTAAACACACAATAATTCGAATAATTTCAAACTGAGAATAATAACAGCACACATAGTCAGGAGTAAACTGGTTACTTTCATATGGGTTGTCATGATTTACAGAAAGGCTTCACATTTCAAACAGGCCGGGTAAGGAACTACCAACGCAGACAATGTCGATCTAACGATGAGGTGCATAGCGAAACTAAGCGGTATCTAATAGGCGGTCTAAGAGAAAGAAACAAACCTATGTAAACGGTATAATTAAAACATCAAAATAGTAAAAACAACCACTTAACATATAGTGTAAACTCAGGGTTGCAAACTGCTAACACCATGGTTGTGACTGGTTAAATATCGTTTGCTTCTGTACACAGAGTGAGGGTTTATGACAGTGTATCGCAACGGTCCCAGAAGAAGACAAATTATGTTGACTGGTTCGGCGATACAATACATGAAAAGTTTCTTCCATTTGGATAACATGTCCAATCTCTTTCAAATGCCTGTGATGGAAGCCTCAGCCGTGTCGATTTTGTTGTTCACTGGCCACTTCGGAATGTGCACCGTGATCTAGACGAGGGATCTCGAAGTTGCAACCGCGTATGAAGAGACTTGTGAGTTGCGTGTGGATTCTTGGAAGTGGGGATGAAGAAATAGAACCAATGTAGTGAGGACCAGCGCAACCCAGTCATATGCCTCTGGAACAACCGTTCACAAGCCGTCCGGGTTTACAGCTTCTGTGTCGTATTCGGAGAAAAAATTACATGTGAACGAAGCGCTCGAATGTGCCTGAAATTATGATAATTAGTTCACGTCCATATCATTGACAAGGTAGCTGATCAACTGTGAAATCCACCAGGAGACATTCGACTTCGGAGAACTTGACTCCTTTGGGGCCAACTAACGATGAGCCATTGCAATCTTCAGCAGCCTTATGCCTCTACAGTGGTCATTTTCTATACTTGAGTGCATGATCCATCCTCTGTTATCAAGCAGATTTCAGCCAGCAACTCTTAAATGCCGTGAAGACTTCACGTTTTTAAACTAGCAAAACATGTTACGTGATAATCCACCCAGAATAGCAGGAAACTATGACAGATAAATTAAGTGAACAAACAGAAGACAGTGTGCAGGCCAACACCCCTTCTCATACTGAAGACCGAATGACACACTGAGAGCTAAACATCCGTCTGCCCAGGGATCTTTGAATTAACACACATAGAACAAAGGGGCTCTCGGAATGAAATCCATGGTTAAATACAGAAAGAACCTACGATGCACAGTTATCTGTTAGGCTGAATGTAAGAATTGTCCGAATGATGCTGACATAATAAATAGACCGTTTAAGAGGCATTCGTCCGTTTTTTGCCTAAAACGTCGAACACCACTCGCCCAGAACAGGCACACGATACCGGACTTGTAGACTTCTTTGGGACCAGGCTATTTGTTGTCCTACCAGTTCGACACATTAGGTGCGACCGGCTCATAAAGTTTTATTTCCAAGAATTTGATCGCACATGATACAGTAATACTGAGTACGGTGAGGTAGAACGTAGGTAGCCGACCTTCAGCCTCCAATAGCAGGCCGGCAGCTTACAGCCCACGGGACATTTGATGTAAGTCTGTGTATGTGTTTGCTTGACTTTGGTATGTGCTGAATTTCCGACGCAAGTCTCGCCTATGAAGCTTGTCTATAACGTGGACGTGACCAGCTGAACGTAGTTCCAGTTGATATTGTGTGTCTAGGTAAACAAAACGTCTACTTTATCAGCAAACTGCGGCTCCAACGTGCCAGCCAGATCAGGGCAGCATGAACTAAAATTTAGCCAGTTTCAGTGTTCGTTGCCTTCGAATACAGTATCTGACCTACCCAAAGAGGTTTATCAAGTCGACCCGAATAATACAAGTTGACACAGGATTGTCACTTCAGCCGATACGGAGACTTGAGTGAACCACAGTCAGCCACCACCTGGCTAAAGTAATCTACTCATGTGGTGAGGAAGTCTCACACACGTATGTTAGCCAGTGTCATGCTGGCAGGTTGAGTATCACTCATGTTTGTCTGCAGTTCCGGCATTCAGATGGATTGTTTTTCCAGTGTCTTTCGATGAGAATCGTACGATAAGAGTTACATCCCAGTTGGGACTCCCCAGTAGTGCGTATTTGTTCCATTCCTGGTGTGTGTGCTCATAAAGCACTTATGTTGACCGATGCACCATCGATCGAATATTAGGCACGGGCGACTTATCGTTTGTAAAATTCATCCACATTCACCTATAAGTGTTGTTCGATTCGCCAGGAAGTTAGGACAGGGTGTAGAGTGGGTTTCAACTTTAGCCTATTACCACGACCTTATGACTCGCCGACTGTAACTTATCAGCAAAGCTGAAACCACAGAATTCACTAACCGCCCAGTTTGGAATACCTTGAGAATTAGTTGGTGTACTACCTGTTGTTATCCACTATTAACGGGGTCTAACATGAGCATTATCCCAGTCCAGTGTTTTTTTTCTGGAAAAGATATGGCTAGAAAGCTTAGTTATGTTGTCAGCATGTGGTGATGGTGTTATTTATTTAGAAAATCGACACAGGAGGTATATGCTTTAACATCACCTCGAACGTTAACAATCACTTTCACATAACAATGCCGCGTTTCCTACATGGAACACACCATTTCTTGCCGGGATGCACCCGAACGTCCCTTCATGTGTTCTGTCCTAGCTACTGTAATGTGTAAATAAGTGCCTCCGCCTGGCTACTCACAAGCAGTATAGTGTGATCGGTCATCTTCACTACAAGTGTACGTGAAGGCTGCAATCACAAACGATTGGCGTTCAAGCTGTATCACTCAAATCTACAACTACTGATAGGTGAACAATATCGAGTCATTACATTTACCTTGGTGAGAAGCCATCAATATGAACTAAACTGCACTATCGTGAAGTCATGACTACAAAAGTGTAGAACAGATCTCTTCAACATATCCAAAGTTTTAAGCAGCCTACGAGTATGTACGATGTCAGCACAATATTCATCATTTAGCAGAAATACCGGATTTCATTAGTGCAGCGTCCATCAGATTGAGCAACTCAAAGGCTCGCATATTCCAAAATGTCCATCGAGCACTTATGAATTTCAGTATGATCCACTTGGTCAACAAAACTTAGAAATGGCCAACGCACTAATGTACGATACACTAACCGAAAACACGTAGTGCGGAACGTAACGCTACTTATCCTTAGCTAAATGTGGTGTAGCAAAAGAGGGCCTCTATATAAGGAAATTTTGATTGAGCTTGAATAACTTAACCGTATAGTCTCCTGACGAATATTGAGCGACGAACGTACAACCAACGACGTCGAATATCAGAACCAAATCAAGGCGCTGGGATAGTAGTGTTATCAATATAAACAATATGATGAAGTACAGAAACGAACCTCGACTTGTTTACGTTCGTGAGATAAGGCACAGTAGTTGTCCGCAGTAGGCTATCAAGGGTCCAAATGCACGACAGTTGCAAATACGCACGACCGACAGACAATGACGAATCAACGAAATGTGACCCGATCAGTCTGATGGGTGTCTAAATAGCCGGCCTTCGGACAGGCCGACTAGCTGTTGACCGTATCACGGTTGTAGACAGGTGAATGGGATCCAATGGTTGAGGGGGACGGGCTGGAGAAACAAACGCGGAATTTTATGCACATTACTCAATAGATTTCGCCAAATTGTTACATCGGATAGGTTACGTCAAAACGGGCACCTATTACATACAACCTTGTTAGATATTGGTTACCCTTCATATTTTATTGACAAATATACTGAGTAAGTTGATCCAAAACCTGTTTACATCTCTTAACCTTTCCGAGGGATAGCATTCCCGATCGCGTCAGACACATACTCATGTCAACCGTGAAGTGGACATACAACGTCGGAAAACACGTGTCTATTGAGCAGACGATGCCATGCCATCGTCGTCAAATGACATGACCTATAGCTTCACCTGTACTTCCGGATGCAGGTATGATGGCTGTACGTCAGGTCAATTCAGAACAAACGCCTATGAGCTCATCGGCAGACGGTTGACTGATTCGACAAAAGAGACTCCGCGTAACGCCATTATTAGTTATCGGAAAGAAACTAGACACAAACCGCATTCAGTTACGACCTTTCGAACGGTGTAACGTCCAAAATCATATCATAGTCTAGAATTTACAGACGCTGTGATACTTCATTGGATCAAACCTATTCTTTTTGTACGGAAACAAATTATTATCTCAGTGCTTTACCTTGCTAACTCTTACTTTGCCATACCTTGTCATGCCTTGCTATACCTTCTTCTACTCTTTTCTGCACTTATGTCTTCACTAAATATTAATCCATGTGTTCAGCCCCGGTCTTTGCGTCTCTAAATATCAGCACAGTGATCAACAACTCTCACCATTTATGAAGCAACCCATAGCGCCATTGACCTCACATTAGGCACGACCGAATCATCTAATATGAACTCTCAACCACTTTCGTTTGTGAGCAATGACAAGGTTGTCCGGTCGTGTCTAGAGGAGACAGTAACTGTCCTGTTAACTCTAATCGATAACTCCGCGATTAGGACTTCCGAGACAGGTCGAAACCTCCGATCTCATTTAACCTGTTAGGTGATATTTTAGATTACTGACTCGTATCGCCTGAGGTCTCCACACCAATACCAACATTTTTAGCAATGACATCATTAAGCTACTACGTCCAGAGCGTCCGTAATTTCCTACCAACAAGTGTGCTATCTTTGTGTTCTTTCAATCATAAATGGCTTGTACCTTTTTTGCCGTACTATCTGATGAGAGGTGAATGAAATGTCCTAGTAAGAGACATTTTGAGTTCAACTACCTTCTTTTTCAAATTCGATCGGGCGAATCACTGTTTCAAAGTTTGTTTTCCATTCAACATTCTGTCTGGATTCTCTTAAGCAATTCCGGTTCAAACGTGCTTCTATTTCGCCCTTGTTCTTTGACCCATATCTGCCTGAATGCTCACAACGCTGTTTTCCCCCCTCTCTCCCTCCTCGTTCTGTGGCACCACTTGGCCGATTTGGCCGATGTCCATGTCCCATTTACTCTTGTCGCCACGGGCAGTGCCGGAACGTATCGATGGCTCTGATAACAACTGCCTGTCCACTGATACGTTCATCCATTTTGAATCTGTATGTACGCTTTGTTAGAGTACGTATGCTCCCCATCCCTGTTCTTGTTAGCTGGCTGTCATTGATCACTGGCTAGCCGTGTCATTTCGCCTATGCATTTACTGCTCCTCCTGACTGCAAATCAATTAAGCATGTTTTGCATGACATTATCGATTGATTCAATTACACAACAGAGAGTGGATCTGGCTGGTTGTTAGTGTGGGGCCTCGTTAACAAGGTTTGATGGAGAATACTGCACCAGAAACTAGCTCTATGAACAGATTGGAGTACCTTTTGAATGTCCAGCATATCAACTACCGTCGTGAAAATTCGGGTGTTTAATGGTGCATGAAGACATGAATGATAGAAACTAGGGCAAACTGGAAGCCTTTCAGATGCGCTTTCCGTCCCCTGAAGAGTAGTGATTTTATAAAGGATCTTTGAGATCATCGGAATCAGACTTGTGACCTGCTAATTAAAGAAAAGATGATCGAGATCGTTCTGGATGTATGGACAATACATGTGTCCCATGCGTCGGGGTTAGATTCTTGAAGCCATATTTCACAAATAAGGTAGACTGACTACTGAGGGAACTCGATACCGCTTGGAGGTTACCTGGATCGGAAGCTTCATAGCTCCTGGGAAGTTAAAACCCCTCGCAGACAAATGCTTACCAGAGTAGGTCAGTAGTTGCTGCCCCAGATAGAACGGACAGTTGAATCTCCCGTATTCACTTATGCTATTGATTGCTCGAATAGCGAGAAAATGCAAATTACCCACACGGGTTATCATTTCGTTCGTAGCTCCTCTCGTTAACACCAAACAGTTTGGCGTTGATGGATTGGCATGAACACCATCACAAATGACCGGTAAACGTAGTTATTCAAATCTGAGTCATGGCGGCTCGACGGTTACTGCTTAGACTTGTTCAAAACTCATCAATCCAGTCTTGGTATTTATAAATATCAGTTGTTAATAGTTAAAGAAACCTTTAGAATGATCTCGCGCTTCATGCCCTTCAGAGATCGCGGTTTCTAGATAGGCTGAAATTTCACTTGTGACAATTCCACCGTTCTGATTGTTGATGTAATCTTTGAAAATTAAAAAAATAGCTTTAAGATGTGGCCGATCACCAAATATTCCTCACTACTTACTGTAGCACATCCTTAGATTGTCTGTATGAAAGAGGGGTTGGCAAATGTTGCATGTTGGCTCGAGTTAAGGAAATGGATTCGATTCGGCTTTAGAGGTTTGTAATATTGGTTAGCTCGTTTAGATGAACTACCAGAAACGGCATTCATATGATCTCTGGGTTAGGCTTTCAAAGTGACCACAACGTCGGTGGGACGCAGAGTTGCTCAAACAGACTGTCATGCATGACAGAAACCATAACCAGAAGAGTACGCGCGTGAATTGGGAACGTCATAATATCGTGGAGATGAGTGTGAACGCCATTCGCTGCTGAGCATATGTCAAGTCGGGGAGGGAGTGCTAGAGTGAACACAAAACGGTCCACGTACACACTGAAAATGGACGTTTCAATGATCTGGTCGTGCTTTGTCTAACCATATAAATGGTTATTACATAAGCACCTGAAGCAAGCCATTGTTTTATCTCCAGTTGCGATGGTCAGTCACCTGGGCATTAGTCACAAGCAACTTCAGATGACAACTTAGAAACAATCATTCAGTCATATATAATATGAGGTCGATATCAAACGTGAATAACAGTGTTACTTACAGTCTCGCCAAAAATATGTTCAATTGATGAACACTTACAGTAGTAAAACCAGAATTTAGTATCTCTTTGAAAGGTATCAGGCTAGAAAGTCTACTTGATTAAAAAGGCTGCGAATCATCGTGACTACTGAGCAAACAATATCAGCCAAAGTCTCTATTACAAATAAATAAACATTATTATCACATAACATTCTTCTTGATGAGAACTTACGAACATCCTCCCTGCTGCAGTGTTGTGTGAGCCTGAAGAGAAGACTGTAGATGTGACTTAATAGTCACCTCTAAGCAACTTT
>QNGE01002775.1:0-14087 GCA_008508345.1 Paragonimus westermani | reverse complement strand
ATGGCCTGTGTGATCTGGGTCCAGGAGCGATCAGGATCTTCAGAGTGAGAACTACTGAGGCAGGTTTCTAAGTTTGTTTGATACTTATGCTTTACCGACGGTATTGTCAGTTTCTCAACAACCAATCGTTGCTGTCGGTGGGGACGTTGCCCAGCAAAAGTGAGTACGAAACGCCAACGTACCAGCGCATGATCTGAATCTAGGTACGTGCTCCAGTAAGAACGACAGTCCTGCATGGAACCCCGCCATCTATAACTAACAGCTATGTGGTCTATCTGAGACCAGGTCTGACTCGGAGAGGGAGGGCGCCAAGTGTAGCAATGACGTGCACAATGCCTAAAACTAGTGCTGGCTGAAAACAGCCTATGTTCGCCGCACAGCTGCAATGGTCGCCCGCCATTGTCCGAGCGATGTGATGCTATCACAAACCGGCCACCTAAGTGAGATTCGGCATCATCAAGGCGGCTGACCTGGGCGTTTATATCTCCGGCCAGAACGACTATATCAGAACCATATGTCGTCCGGAGGAGAGCGTGCACGACAAATGGATATGCTGGAGGAGGTTCATCGAGTGAGAAGGCCGTTAGCCCCTACTGAAATGGTGGAAGATTGAGGATTTCTGAACTGCCGGATTCAGTTTGGTATCTATTTGAAGGGCATATGTGGTAATACATGGGGTAATATCACTGCGTTCCGCAGCAGTACACGGTATTTCTCTACTCTGGCCGCAGGTTTCTTGATAAATCGGGTCCTAATAAACAACTATTTGCCGGCCGCGGGCGATGCTGAAGGTGTCCGTTTCGCCATTTCTCCTGTTGGAAGGGCCACTCTCGGAAAACGAGGCACACATATCAGGAATTAGTATACGGGCCGGGACAGCCGATTTACGCGTAGACTGTTAGACCAGACAGATCAATGAGTGATGCTGGCAGTCGTTACCAGTCTGGACTGCAAACTGCCTGAATGAAGGAAACAGCGCTCTTGGCGGAAGACACATTACATGTGAAAATGCACTCTTGCTGACATCAATCAACTACTTGGACCTCAAACAGCGGCTACACGCACATGTGTCTGCCTCGGTCAGAACCTACTCAGGCCGAGTTAACACCTCTGCTGTGGTCAGCTTGTTGCAGCGTTGTCAGCTTCTTGAAGTCAGCTACGGTATAAAGACTAGCACGATATGGGCCTAGTAGGAGGGCGTACTTACAGTCAGCGTTCTTTCGTAGTCTTTAAAGTCGGGCTGGACGGATATCAGGAGAATCCGACCGCCTGAAAAATCCCAAAACTTTCTTTCTGTCATGTTTCCACTAATCTGCTAACGTCGCTGAATTGCTGTCAGTGGGATTGAACACACTTAGAGGTAGGAAAACGACAGTGGGCGGATTCAGTGATATTGCCTCGGATGCACTAGTGTCCCTATCCATTTCCTTCGGAGTGTCTGTCATGGTGAATTGACTGGATTCTTTCCTGCTTCCCTGCGTTCATTTCGACCTGGTGGGTTATCCATAGTTGCGTGAGTGTCTCAGGTTTTAGATGATTTTCCCGTCAGCGTCTGCCTGATTGACCATAGCTAACGGAAGGTAAGGCATTGTTACCCGGCAAAGCGAGCTCCGGAGCCATCAGCCTTACTACATAGCATCACAGTAGATTGGGAACCATCGTCAGTGTTATACACACAGACCTGGTCAGTCACCTGTTGAGGTGATAGTCACCCACTCGTTTTTATCAGTCTTGCTCCTCGTTTCCGACCGGAGGTTGTGCTCGAAGATTCACAAGGGTAAGGCAAAGTATGCGGTGTATCTGCGGTTGGGTGACATGTGTGGCGCTCGCTGAATAACAGGCTCTGTAGCGCAATTTGGTCATCTTCTAAGGTTGCGGCAACCATGCCGTTTGAGCACACATTTTAAAATTCCATTTTGGTTCACTTTCAATGTCCTGAACACCAAAAACAGAACCACTCTATGGGTTGAGTGAGCTCGGAGTTGGCACAGAAGACAACTGGGAATCCTGCTGTTTTCTCAGACCTCCGTTTTCACGAACCAAGTACTTTCTAGGTATGAGTGGCTAAGAGCTTGCTAAACCTTAGTGCTCAGCTTACCACAGTTACGTCACAAACAATTAATACTTGGGCACTCAAGAATACCCAGGCTTCTCACAATCTGCAGCAAGTGTTAAAATAAAAACACAATGTATAGATTTTGAGGTGACAAAAAATGAGGAGCAGTTCACCTTGTGGCCATCGCACAAAAGTTGAAGTTAAGAAAACACAACTTCTGTCTGCAGACTGTGCATGGAGTTAGTGGGGGTTTTGGTCGGATGTGGAACCGATTATTTTCAGCAGGCAGACGGCGATAGCCTCAAACTTATGGGACATTCACGAATGTCGAGTGAACTTATTAAGTTGGTTGCAGGTGGATAATGCCTCAGTCACAGTGCAAGACTCAAGTGCAGTAGCGGAGTTCAGATTACAAACGTTAGGCCAGGAATTCTTTTCGAAACCCTGTCGACGCCACACACAGCGGAGTGGACAATAACGGACTAGAATCTAGGCCGTGGTTGTCATTGTGACCATAACTGAGAAAGCATCACACCGCCAGACTGGCTCATTCTTCGGTCAGAATATTCACAATTTAGAGGGTACGCTAGGTTTAAGCGTGACCACAGGTACTTAGCCAGTGGTTGATCAAGTTACTGAATCGTTCTCAGGGTTGTCACCGAGGTGTCTGTCAAGTGGCCCTGCAAAGATCGACTTATGAGTTAGTAGTGGGGCTGATAGCACCATTTAAGCGGTCGTGTGGTGACCGAGTAACGGGATGCACATCACTTGGTGGGTCGACTGAAAGCACCCATGCAAACGAAATCCGTGTTGACTTTTGATTAGAAAAGGCCACCGGATTCACGGTGAGTAATTGTTACTGGGATTAGTTGTCCTGTCAGAGTAATCCTCACGTCCGTCAGAAGATCAACAACACTGTTGCGAGGAGTTAAAAAAAGTGCTTCCGCTTTGCATTATAATTTACGTGTTGTGGTTGGCGACTCACGATTTTGCACACAGTTTGGATACTAGATTTTGGCGTATTGAAACATTTCGCTCCTGATTTATCTCCTGATCCATGCATTTTGTTTTAAATTTCCCGAATTTTATGCAGAATTATGCGTACCAACGTATCTCATGTACTTACTAGCTGCCAACATGTCTGCGGGGCGTCCACCATCGACAATCCCTTGTAATAGTGACCGTGTAACCTTCCAAGTTAACGCGGGTTTGCTGCCAGTGTGTGATTATCCCGGTAACAAGTTGTTGCACATGCTCGGTTGTACCCTCTTCTGCAAGCAGCTCATTCGTCACTGGCTCCAACCGTTCCATCACCATCTTGATCTGGTGAATAATCACTTGTAATCGTTTGTTGCAGAAGCAGAGAAGGTGCCTCATTCTAGCTTAACGCTGCATGGCCTTAATGAAGTCATTCACGCGGGCACTTAGTGACTTGTGTGCAATGTCGCGAGTCACGGCTACCTTAAACAAAGTGGAATTCACAACTATCATTACGGTCTTGGCAGGCGTGTGTAAAAAGAGGCTGGTTGAGGCGTGCGTAGAATTAGACTGGACATAGTACCATCCACCTTCCATAGTGATTAGTTCACCCGCGGAAAAAGTATAACTAAAAATCACATTGGGACCACTGCGCCACATTAAATACGAGTGGACTTGGCTGCTGATTTCCAACTTAGCCCAATACATCGTCTTTCCTAGGCGTCATGAAACGGCTAGCCCGTATTCCGTGTTACTTAGAGAAACACATAGGCTGGCGTCTTTCTGGCAGCACGCAGCGGGCTTTTGAAAAGATAATGGAAACAGCTGCTTCGTAACTGTTCGTTAAGCCCCTGAAAACTTCAAACACTTCAAGGCCAACGGGAGTTGCGTATTTTCGTTACGTTCAGGCCCTCTAGTTATCCATAACTTTCTCTCATATCCCAACGTACGAGTACTTTTCAAATTTATTTCGCACCAAATACACACTATGCCATCGCAGCATGCGTCATCCTCCAACGGATCACACCTGTTTCTTAGCCGTTAAGCCAACTGACCAACGTGCTTACTTCTATGAGGGCAAATGGCATGTTTATAATGCGCATCGTCCAACTCATATATGTGACGTCTCACAACGGTGCGCACCACTGCAACATTATCAGGTCTTTCACCTCAAAAGTTTTGCAAGTGGCGTCCCCCGTACTGTTAAAAGCCCAAAAGCCAGGTGCCAAAATGCGTGACGACGTATTTGTGAAACACATGGCCATTCATGTACAATGCGGCGTTGCATTGCTGGGTGACACGAATCTGCCAAAACGACAAATCAAAACATCACGTGTTCGTTCTACACTCCAAGTGTTACAATTCTTGCACGATACTCAACTGTTGCGTTTTGGTAAACACAGACCATATCGCATTCGCAAAAAATGAAGCCGTATCATGTTTGTAACCGCTTTGTATTACCACGTGATTCTCATCCTCAAACTTTCTCTTCCTCCGAAATTTTTATCTACTTACCTGCGGCCACAGCATCCATTACCAGCTTGATGACTGCGTCATCCGTTGCATGTAAATGCGTTCTCATCCTTGATGATGACTACCTCGTCATCCTCTCTTTCTGCACAGAACACAATAAATGTCAACATCTGTATCACTAGGTAGTTCTTGATAGCGTATTGCGAGCTTCGAATGATGATAATAAGAATAAGAATAATTATTATTACTATTATTATTATGGTATATTTCTGGACGCATCTCTGATGCGGCTGTAAGGTTTCCGAATTTTTACCTGGTCGAATTTTTTAATACGAAGGAAGTCGTAGTTATTAGCTTGTCTGGGTGCTTTGTGACTTGATAGCCACCTCGTCGGCAGTGAAACAGTCAAAAGTAATAAAATTCATTTTATCCCACATATTACCACCTGTGGGTGAAGTTCAGCCTCGTGATCCTTGCATTCCAAAAAGCGCTTCCCAGCGATTTCAGCGATTCGTACACGGGTTCGACGCTGGGAGCTCAATCTACCCGGATGCAGTCTGTTTGTTTGTTTCTATGTCCGGCGGTTTTCTGTTGGCCTGAGAGACAGTCACTGAAAACAGAGTGTAGCACCGCTTTTAGGGCTTACAGAAAATACCAAGAACAGAGTAAAATGATAATCTACTTCGCGCGTCGGTGCTCTTTTATAGCGCTGTCAGAGACCACTAGTCTATTTAATCCAATGAAGATTTGGTCTTTCTCTTCAACGGCTTTTTGTTTTCCGCGTCGGATAATTACGTACATGGGGAAAAAGCGACTGAATGCGACGAGCACTAAATTACCTTACACTTCACTTCTGTAACTGCTGTTCGTAGCAAACAAAGTTGTGGTTCGGAGTTGGAAGTTGGAAATATCACAAATATGCATCAATTCATCAAGCAGTTGTTTCAAGGAACCAAAGATCAGAATGGGAGCATGTGGGGGGGAACGAGCAACGAAACGAAAACAATGACAATGCACGACCTCATTTCAAAACAACTGTGAGCCAGACTGCTCTTGATAGTGGACCGGCAACGCAAGCAGTAGACCTGGACGAATTAACGCATAGCGACCTCCAATTCTTCATGTGATTCACGGAACAGTTCACTCTCGTAAAGGCGTTTCGCGACGTAATAGTGAACTACATATCCGTTTGCCTGTAGGCGTCGCTGGCGCAGTGTCTATGGTTCTTTGATCAGTTTATCAGCGGTGTCTGATGAGTGCTTTTTAGAAAAGGTAGATATCTAATAATTGCAACGAAAACATTTCTTCTGGGATATCATATAATTTACTCCCTTATTTGCCCAATGTGCAAGAAGTCGCACTAGAACATCGTTTCCGTTTGGCCGTTTACAGTCTCGCCGTGAACACAACTGATCACCTGATGCGTAGGGTGTATTGTGCTCACGGACTTCATCCACGATGCTTAGGCTTGTAAGCGAGATTGCAGTGAATGAAGTATTTTTTAGATTGTCCTCTCACGATGTGCACGCATCGCCTAAAGTAGCCAAAGTTCAGTTCGCATAAGTTTTGGGTTGACTCCCTTTCTGGTAATGACTAAAGTCGATAAGACCTTGATCTATGGTCCAGGCCGATTGCTGCACAATTGGTATCCAAATTCGGGCGAACTCCGATGCATTTTTGCCGGATATGGTGACTTGACATCTCCCAAATTATCACTTGAAACTTATGTTCCGTTCCTTAGCACAAAAATACCTATCGTTTCACAAGAAATTCTACATTTGGACACCCAAAATCGTGCGTACGTTGAAGAACGCACATGACATGCAGCAGTAGGATGTTTGCAAATCATTAACAAGTTCCTGCCTTGAAATCCATCCATCCGTCTAAACGATTTGGAGGCTACCTCTTTTTCATCACCACAGCCGACTTATTTTTACGTTTTTCTGGCGTCATTATTATTACATGATGGTGAAACCTTCAACGCACAATTCTTGCCCTTATTTACTGTAACATGCAGGCCAGCCGGCTCTACTCTGGATGCCCGNCATGGGTGCCAATCATCTGAATTCTTAGGGGTTTGCGCAACGGTGAAGTCTATGGGCCCTCGGAAGGGCATATTATTCTAAGTTCAAGCATATGGTCGAACTCTGCCCTGGCAACTTTGAGCTTGTCGGGAGCCGACCGGTGAGGTCGTGCAAAGACGGAGGTCCCTTAGTACGGATGTGGTGTGTGACACTTGAGGTCACAGGTAGGATATCATCCGATGTGCGGACGGGCTGTGGGAACTCAGTGAATAGGTTCACAAATTGTCTGGGGGGCGGCGTGTTGGGCACATATGGGTGTTATGGCCACAACTGTTGCATGCGTGCAGGGTATTCTTAGTTTAGTGCCAGAATCGATTAACAGACGGCGTCTCGTGTCAACCAGAACGTCAAACTTTTGGAGAAAATCGATCCTCATTATAGTGAAAGGTTCCGCGGCAATTGTGAACACCCAGCGGAATTCATAAGAAGTCAATCTTGCAAACAGCTTTTACAACCACATGAGAATACTTGCGGGTTATATATGAAATTATGACGACTTAAACAGGAACATTAAGATTAGAGAAATGGTACAGATCACAGACTACTGCCATGCGAAGTCAAGATGTAAACGCCTAGACACAGAAGTTCAGTTTGAAAGCTTGCATGCGCAACTGAATAGACTCGTTCCTTCGTCATAATTCAATGCTGAACACTGTAAGTCCACTCTCGTGAACGCTTGCTACACTTACCTGAATAGCAAGGTGCCTAAGTGCAGCTTATTGAAGCGTGAACATTTAGACGCTATGACAGAGTTGCAATCCAACCAGAATATTTTACTCATGAAGCCGGACAAAGGAGCCGGAATAGTTTTACTGGACAAAACTGACTACCTTACCAAGATGTCATCGATTCTATCAGATAACTCAAAGTTCCAGAAAACGGATAACGATAGAGATAAAACGACTGCAATGGAGACAAGGTTATCCAAAGTACTCCGACAAATGAAGCAAGCAGACGTTATCGACGCTTCAACTTTCGAACGTATCAGGCCTACGAGAACTGTCATTCCACGTTTGTACGGTCTTCCCAAAGTTCACGAAGATGGAGTGCCATCAAGACCGATCCTAGACATGTACAATTCGCCGTATCATGCTTTAGCAAAATGGCTAGTGGAGACATTGGAACCGATTAAATCAAGACTAACTCTTTTAGCCTAAAGGACACCTTCGACTTTGTAGACTCAATCGATTCAGTGAATATGGAGAACGACAACATGTCTTTGGACGTAACTTCTCTATTCACTAATGTTCCATTGCAAGAAACTATTGACTATCTCTGTACCTACATCGATAACAATCAAATTGATGTCGGAATTACGGGTGAAAAATTGAAGGAACTACTATTGATTTGCACCTGTAACGTTCAATTTCAATTTAATGGAGAGTTATATAGGCAGAAGGATGGAGTAGCAATGGGTTCACCTCTAGGTCCGCTGCTCGCAGATATATTTATGGCCAAACTGAAAACTACTAAACTCAACCACATCGTAACTAAATGCAAAATTTACAAGCGCTGTGTGGATGACATTTTTTGTCTCATTCCAAACGGTGATGATCCCTAGTTCATACTAGATGAGTTCAGCAGAGCACATCCAAATATAAAGTTCACCGTCGAGTTAAAACAAGATAACAAACTCTCATTCCTAGATGTTGCGTTGCTTCGTCGACCAGAGGGGACACTTCAAAGATCTATTTATGGGAAAAAGACATGGACGGGTCAATAAACGCATTTTCACAGTTTTGTCCCGTTGAAGTACAAGAGAAATTTGGTACGCTGTCTGTTGAACGGAGCGCAAAAGGTCTGTACACCCGACACTCTTCAGGAGGAGGTAAGATATATTCGAGAAAATCTCACTAGAAATGTATACCCTGAGAGATTCATAGATAAAAATCTGCATTCCGGTACGAGGCTAGAACTCGTCCAGAAAGCGCAGGAAAACCCGGTTTTCATATGTCTCTCATATAGAGGAGAAGTTATTAGTGAAATAATTAGTCGCAGACTTTCAAACGCGGTCGATATTGCCTACCCTGCAACGAGACTTAGCGTGTCGTTCGACACCTGCCCGGTACTGGTGCCACGCACTAAGGATAGTTTGCCAAAGTTCTCTCCGTCTTTCTGTATCTACTCTCTCACCTGTTGTTGTCAAGCAGGTTACGTTGGGATGACCACAAGGTGGCTATCGGAAAGGATTCGTGAACACCTACCGAAATGGCTTCGCAACGGTTCGCTAAAGCCCATTCACAGTGCAATCGGCTCCCACCTAATCGACACTGGTCATCGAATAAATCCAGATGAAGCATTCCGAATCATCTACAAGATTCGTCAAGCAGGCTTCAGAGCTGTCAGAATGCGATTGTTATCAACCGCTTAGGCTATTGCTATCAGACTGCACAACCCCTGCCTGTGTGCCCAAAAACAATTCGTACAAACCCTCCACCTCCCATGGCCAATCATTCCACATCCACCTGAAACTCGAACAAATGTAAACCGCTTGACATTGATGAACGAATATCTCATGACAGGCCCGTATAACACCCGAACACATTCACCAACACCCCCAACCTCCCCCAGTAGACTGTCATCTGTACCATTTCTCTAATCTTAATGTTCCTGTTTAACTCGTCATAATTTCATATATAACCCGCACGTATTCCCATGTAATTGTAAAAGCCCGATGAGATTTACCGAAAACAGCTGTCTGCAAGACTGACTTCTGAATTCTACGGGAATCTGGAAAAGACTGTAACAATCGGAAGATTTAGCGGAATTTCCGCCTGAGGCCACGATTAAGGGTTAAGGAATGCTGCCTATAATTAGGCATAGGAATGTCGTTTGCCGCACGGAGCTGGAAGGGTGTGACACCTCGTCTTTTTTAGACAGAAATACATTAACCTGCGCTCGGGTATCAACCACCACTGTGTTTCCCGTATCTACATCCTTCAAAAATATGAGGAGACAAGGTGCAACGCCGACGACGTTAGTCGCCATTACGGGCTGAAGTGGAAGCTTCCTCGCTCGATGCCAGATAAGTGCAAGTTTTAACACACCTGGTGCATCGCGTGCCCAAACGTTGGTGATACCAACAGTAGCCGTCGTTTGATTGAGACGTCGTGCGCCCGAGCGATCTGCTAGGTCGGTGGCGTGCTGGATGACCTAAAGGGATTCTGCTAAAATCGCGGCGCAAAGCTGTGATTTCGGCCCACAATGCTTCTATGTTCGGTGCTGATGTAGACGGGCACATTTCTCACCGGACCTGGCACCTGGGATGGGGTGTTAACCTGGTTGAGGAGCGGTTGAAAACGTTCTATTACTTGGTCGACTATCTCCGCTGCCTCCGCTAAAGAGTGTGATCTTGTGATAAGTACAATCGCCTGCGTCCTCTCCAGTAGTCACTGTATCCACGATGTGCGCAGGAGAGACTCGCCCATGTGCGACGTGTCTAGTAGTTGTTGCACCTCCCAAAGTAGGGTCGTGGGGTGCTCGTTGGGCAAATTCAGCCCACCAAATAGATGCTGCAGACGAGACGTTTACAATAGGGTAACTCCCTTTAGTACAGCTTCCTTAACAGTTTTGTGGCTATTCTCTGTGGGCTGGCTCACTAACACATCTCGGAGCTGTGTCGTGACCTCTTTCGGCAAACGAGCTACTAACTGGCTAAAATGAGCCCGGTCAGAAGAGACTCGGTTGTTGCAGAATTCTGCCTCTAGTTTTACGAACAATAGGATAGCGTCCATCTCTAACAACGGTCGGACTACCAGTGATATGGCTACTGTGGGGTGCTCGAACGGCTTAGAATCGTTAGCTGACATGGGTATGACGGGTAAAAGTTGCAAAGTGATAAATAATTAGAAAGGTGATATAAAAACAATATAACCAAATTGTATAACGAACAAAGGAAAAAACTTTCCGAAAGTACAGGACAAAATAACGATAAGGAACACACTCAACGAAAAACGGCAAAGTGTAACCACGTGTTCAAATTAATATCGGGCTCATCAACTGTTGGAACTGATCCAAAAAATGAAACCAAGTCACTGATCCCTATCGACAACCGATTGACAATGAAAAACCAAGACTCAGAGCGTTGACCTCCGTGTATTATTGTCCACCCTGGAAAATAGAGTGTACAGGGAGATACGTCAAGCTAGCGAGGCACGGAGCGAGTTGTGTTTCTAGCCCCGGGCCGGATGTTACAAAAAGGGTAGCTTGACTAAATCAAAAGCAGGTGCAAAACCAAAATCAACGAAAAGGTACAGATAAACGCGACTATCAAAATATTACTTATTATAGTCGCTACAGGCCTTATAGCGCAAATGGGTATCAAACTTCGGCATTAATCACGTACAGGGGAAGGCTGTTAGCCTATCCCTTATCTTATCGTATCGTGACAACTGTTTGCGAGTGTTGTGTACTTCATTTACTAACACCAATGAGTGCGAAACTCGAGTGTAGTGCTTTATTTCAAGAGGCTTGATGGAACGTCTATCCGAATGTGAGCACTGCGATCACATATGAGTGATGTTCATCTTGAAAGTAAACCAAATCACCAACTACCCATCTGTAACACCAAGTCATCAAGTTTACACGAAAGGTTATGCTAGGAAATCGCATATTCCATTATCCATCATAGTTTATATGGTCAATTTACATACTCTTGTTTATCACATAGTTGCGCTCCTCATTCTTCATTCCACAAGTAAATCCCACGCCAGAAAACACTTTACCACGTCTGGAAACTCAAAGTGTGTTACTCGGTGGACAACTCGCTAGGTCTGCGAAACTCCGTCAGTATTGTGTAAACAAGCTCCTTTTGAAATGTCCACACAATTCTCGTCAAAAGTGTGTGCTTTTCTAACCCCCCTCCATCTGGCAAAATTGTCTACACATTTTTCCGAAACCGTCTACATTAAATAATGACGACGTTTCTTGACAGCTCAATTTCTCCATCATCAAAGCACCTTGTTTTGGAATGACTTTGACCATTAGGCCATTGATCACATCGTTAAGTGTGAACTGATGTAACTAGTCAGGTTTCGAGAACAATCATCTTCGAAGCATGTGTTTCAAGTTCCTTCCCATAATCTGAAATTTCTCCCTCCTGTGATGACCGTTTCGTTGTTTTATTCAAATAGTTGTCTCTTCGTAAAATTATTATTTATAGTACGCATTTGCGTACACTGCTTCACAATATATTCATTGATCATGCTCACGTGGTCGCGTTTCTCATAGATGCGATCAAAAGTACACCGTGACTGCTATTTTTGGTAGTATTAGTAGTAAGTATGTTCACTTTGCTCGCTGTGCGAGCCATCGTCCAAGTTTCCCACCACGACTGCAATGACGCTAGAGCTTGCGGTACATTTTTAATCAGAAAGCGACATTTTAGTGCGTACGTGCACCAACTTAACGTTTCCCCAGGTATGCGCAGAAATACCAGACGCGAAATAAAAATACGGGTAATTGTGGAGACCGAAAATATATTATGCGATAATTACAAATGGTCTCGATCAGCGCTAGACAAAACCGACACGCGAAAGAGCTAGGGAGGCTAAGGGTCCGACCGTCGAGCGCGCGGGCAAGCCGGAAAAGGTGTACGGCGCGATTGGCGCGCATACGCCGACGAGCACGCAAACGAACAAACGCGATCACATGTACCAGACAGACGGCAGGCAAAGATCCTTAAGGTCCTATGTACAGTGTGAGCTAAGATTTTAGGAAGGATTTTACACATCGTACATTAGGCAGACCGGGGGTATCTCCAGGTCACTACATTACGAGGCAAAAAATCGTCAGTCGTATTCTCTCACGATTTTGTCATAGTCGTCGACTTTTTTAAGGCAATGTATGGTTTTGTGCCTACCGTTCCACAGAGCAGTGGTGGACGCTGAAGTTGGACCACAAAACTTGTGATATTCTTGTGCCACCATTCAGAGATATGGTGCATCAAGGACCTTTTCACTGCTGTTTCAAGAAAAGTCAATCTCGTTTCTTTTGTCATCTACATGCGCAGCTGGTTTAATTCCTATAGCGAGGTTTAGGGTACTTCCCCTATCAAAACTCCTGATGTCTGTGGTCACAGCTACGTTCCGTGTCTAAGCGATAAATTTTCAAGCCTTGTAAACATTTCACTCCTGGAAAGCCCATATAGTTCTGCTGCTCTCTGGTTTACAGATTATCACCTTGCTTCAAAGCTAGACACTGGAGGCGTTAAGCATTCACGTGCGGATAGAAATGAAGTTGAAGGCGGTGCGGATTCAATACTGGTTCATACATTGCTACATGATATTCAGCAAGAAAACTCAATATTTGGGGATATTACTGAGAAAGTTTGATGATAAAATTGATTGAGTAATAAAGAACGCTAGACAAAAAATAGCGTACACAGTCCTCCAATTTGAAGCTAAACACACATGAGTTATTTTGTGGAGATTGCAGACTGAAGCCCCTTGAAATCGCTGCAATACATCCACGTGATATGACCTGTAAAACGGATAAATTTGTGAGTTTCTCCCACACAGCAGCTGCTGCAACAGACTAGCCTCCGATCAACACCTAGGGCAATAGGCACTACCGAAGTCGGAAGAAGATTTGACCACGGGCTCTGAAACACTATTTTGCAAGCAATAAACTGTGTAAAAGTGGTCGGTCGCATACCCAAATTGTGGCTATCAATATCAACGGTAGGAATGCGCCCTAAGTCACGCATCAACCGATCGTAGTTGAATAAAATTGACAAAAAATTGTGGAAATTATCTCACAATTCTTGTTAATGACTTAGACAGAACAGCCAAGACTCATCTTCGGTGAGGCACGCCAAATTAGAGTAAATAGACAACACAGTGACCTCCAAACGGGCAAAACACCCCATCCGGGTGAGTAAGTATGGTTAAGCTGCAAACCTGAGAGGGTCTTCGCAAATGAGGGAAATGGAAAATTTTGCCATCACAATTGTCTGGGCAGAATTCTCCAAAAGATTCGGCAACCACGTGATACACTCTCCGCCCAAATTAGAGCACATGGATAGCATACTGACCTACAACCTTGTCCTAATTCAGTACCCTTCTGTATTTTGTTTTATTTTTATATTCGTTCTAAATCTATTGCGCTTGGGTAGTATAAGTACCACTTGTTTTAACCGATTCAACTTCACACCACGCCTCTGGTGCACATATCTGCTCTAATTGATCCCTTTGTTCGGACCAGATCGCGATTTCTTATAATGAGGTATTCAACGATTTTGTATTGAACTGATTATCTTTGTTTTGAAAATTTCCGCAGAGATAGTCTACTGCACGGCAACACAATATATATGGGTCGGTGAGCAGGGTTAGGTAACGGAAATGACTGGGATTTATACACAGAGGGGCCATGCAGAAACTTTGAGCACCGGAGACTTCTGGGAATAGATCTTTAACAGATCGGAGATCCATGTGACGCTCAGCAAAGAACTCCATGCGATGCGCTTATAATAATAATAATAATAATAATAATAATAA
>QNGE01002774.1:77471-103381 GCA_008508345.1 Paragonimus westermani | reverse complement strand
TCGACTATCAGCTTTCCCTAGTACATGGTTATTATGGAATTTTTATACCAAATCTCTATATACGGCCGACATGTGGACTGAACGAGAGGCTTACCAACACAGGTAAATTTCCAGGTGGTTTATTGGGAGGGAAAGAAACGCGATTGATAAAACGAGATTTTTACGCAGCAATTCAAGACATGCAATTCAAGCATTTTATTTCTTCTGCTTTTCTCAACGGTTTTAGAGTGCTCAGCTTCTTCAAAGAGGTGAAAAACCACATGCAGCCAGTTAACATTAAGTCTGACGCAAGAAATACCAGGGTGATTAGCTCATTACAAACAAGCTTGTATTGTGGATACCCACGATTTGGCTATATACCTGTTTACTTGCTCACGTACAATTTTTAAACATAACTGTGTACAAGGTCTTTCATGCAGAAGTCATTAGCAAGCTCTCAAATCTAGATCAATGCCTCTAATTGTGAAACTGATAGCTTTGATCAGTTCGAAGTGCACGTGGCGTGATCTAATGCGGTACAGAATGTTTTCCCCCAAATGTTATTTGGTTCGTTCTCAAAGGTATTGTCATCGCGCAGACAGAGTTTGAAAATGAGCACGACGGTCGTTATTGTCGGTGAAGTTTTCAAGTTTCGCTGGGCCTGGTGTACATGCTTACTGGCCTCAATTGCATATAGCTGTTTTTCTAAGTATAGGCCTATTTCGCTGGGAAAATTTGGAACGTATCTTTCTCGGTATACAAAACCCGCCAAGGTAAACTCCCCGTTTCTAATGTAATTACAGCTATATTGGAAGCGGATCGCAAAATTGACGGCGAACCTACTGCTGAAAACTAGAATATATATTAATCAGAGGTTTAGCTTGAGTCGCCGTAGCCAAAGAGGGTCGAGTGCAAACGTTCGGCAACGTTCTCGGCAGCCCAGAGAACACGGATAACCCGGCAAACTCTTTGTGAATACGTGTTGGAGACTTTCCAGGTCTGGCCTGTCAGACTTACGCACCCGACTATACGTGAACGTGCAGTACTCGCATTAGGGTCGTATACCTAAGTTATAAGGGCACAGCGGAGTGGTACGGAGAAAGAAAGAATGCTTAGTTTAACCTATCGTTCATCTATTTCTGACTGCCAAGGAATATGTACATACTGCGAAGGTGAATGAGTCTGAGCAACGTATACAGATGTCGCCCACTGAGGTAGCTGCACTATGACTGTCAAGAATTATAAAGTCGTCTGATATGTGACAAACGTGCCAGAATGTCAGGTTTGTTAGTTGGGAATTTCATCAACCAGGTTTCATACCGGGACTCTGGTGACAGGAATTCTTTGTCTGTTAACTTAACGACAGATGAGGTCTCCATAGAAAAAAAGAATAGACAAGTTTATGTCGTCGAAGGATGGGGATGGTTTATCGTGTCATAACTTCCCTCATGTCGTCCGTACAATATACGTGCATAGGCGTAGGCAGTGAATCATGTATGCATCTATACTTGTATATACATATGCTGTTTGTGCCTCAATATAATGTTAGCCGCAACCCGATTTGAGAGTCTGATCAATCTGTGGGGTAATTTACACCGGAATATGTACAAGTAAATAATCATTTTTGCAGGCAGCTTGGTAACGGGTTCCTTTATTCCTTTGGGATATACATTTAACTGGATAGATCTGTAGCATCCATTTATTTACCTGGATGTACATTTTCGTGCTCATTATAGCATAAGTTCGGCCAGTACAAAGAACGTTTTCAATTATTTTATTTCCAAGGAAAACTTGAGAAAACGACGAGATGGCTCATTATGACATTGTGGTCGTTTGAGATCGATTAGGGTGTTTCCCACGCTCGTTTCCATAATCTCCTCTGCATTCTGCGCAGGTATATGATCCAGCCAGATGTCCGCAAGTTGGCAATCCCATTAAACACCAAGTAACCAGCACAAACACTTTATTGGCCACATAATGAAACAATTCTTAACAGCTTCCGAGGCAATGAATGTCTACAAAGGGATATGTGACGAGTAAGATTTCGAGAGAAGCCATACAGGGTGAACGGAAGGATGAACTGAGAACTCTGAACGTTAGACCGCTGCTTGCCGCCCTAACAGATCATGCATGTGCCACATTCTCTGGAACAGAAGTCCAGAAGTCGGTGACGTACCGAGATGGATGTGATTCCATCCTCGAGCGGTTCGACCGGGGTTTGTTCTACTTTGATAAATATCCACAACTGGTATGTAGTTGTACGGCGCAAGTCGCCCAGATGGGTTGGTGTGAATGCAATGGGTCACTATAGGGTTGGTAAAAATCAGTTAGCATGCAGTATATGCAGACACCGCCAGCGCGACAAATTTCATGTACCCCTTGTCATGCGGGCAATGTAATGCATTGTTTCTTGCCCTCAATGATGCAGACAATTAGACTATTATCTTCTATAGCAGATTAAATTTGTGATTTCATTCACTCTCTTCGAAAGGGTATTCACCCGAATGCCGACCTAAATTAATCTTAAATATATCTCAGGCACGGCTTCTCTGCAATCTGTATATACAATGAGGGATTATATTTAGACAGTGGCATCCGTGTTATGTGGTCAGTGAGTGCTTTTACTGAAAACTCCCCAAAACTGGGTAAACAACTACCATACGCCAGCTTATATAGAATTTCGTTTTCAGTAGGTCTTCAGAAGACTTGGGTTATCGGAATGGACGGATCCGTTGTGAATCCACATGGCAGCTTCATTATTTTGAAGCTAATTCCGGTCGCCTCCAAAGTTCATAGTCTGTAAGTTTTGGTTTTCACTCCGTTTTACTCCGTTAGAAGAGAGAGCCGTGGACTCTTGATTTTAGTTTTTTTAGAGAAGGCGGTGTGTTCACCTAGGTGCATATTTACTGTTCCCGACCTTACCAGTACCAAAGTGGTCCGAAGGCAAGTGTATGAAAATTTTAACTAGTACCCTAATCTTCAACACTACCTCCGTGACCTCATCCAATTTTAGTAGCAGGTTCAAAAGCGTGAATGAAATCACACTTTTGATTTGCTATAGAAGATGATAGGCTAATTGTGCGTGATGGGTTCAATACCACACCGAGCCGGTGTGGCCTCCATGTAACAATCTTCAGTGAGAGAAATCTTATGGGCCAAGGCAAGCTCCGAGAGGCAGGTGCTGGGAGCATCTCCTACTGGATTAGTTGCCATGCAGACGGAGCCCGTGAACATAGTGTCTAATTCCAAGCCGCAGGCCGCATGAGTACATCGATGGTGGGCGAGTCGCGTGGCATCAGCCCTGATTCCTGTCCATGCGTCTGCGACTGTGTCGAGAGTAGCGTGCTATATGTGTACGAGTTTATGGCCCAAATGTGTCACACTAATGACACAAAGGTCCAGACCTATGATCAGTTGTATGCCACAATCCGAGCGACACCGGTGAGTGACCGACCGTGTGTTCTACGTGACTTGAACTCTCTAGTTGGGTGCGAGTTAGTAGTTTGCCTCGGAGCCCTCGGACCCTGCGGTATTGGATAAGTCGACGAGAACCGTAATCGTTTGATTCGTCTGTAAGTCACTCATGATCTGGCAAAACAGGCAGACAACGACTGCTTTACGATATGCAACCGCCACTCATTCGAATGACACCTACGTGTCCGCCACCCCCAAAGGCATATGTCAACAGCCGAAGGAATAGAACATGGCAGCAGCCACTTAGACGGCCAGTATCGAACGCCAAAAATTCCCGGACTGTTTCGACAACGCAAGCGGTCCTATGATTCGCCTGAAGCGATTTCAAGGCCATCTGGCCAATCCCTCAAAGCATTGGCTGACTCAGGTCAGGGAACGTCACAGGAGTCTGGCACAAGCACTTTGGTAGCCTACTGAACCGCTCTGATGCCATCGGTAGGGTGGCCGCGGACAGCCTGTCTCAGCAGGCTGTCTGATGTTTACTTGCTTTACCCAGGGCTTACCAGAGGTGCAGAGAGCGATTAAACAACTGCACAATGGACAAACTACTGAAGAGCCTGGATTGCCGAATGGAATATTGATGAATGATTGACCGGCGTTGAAATGCTCTTTGTTCCAGTTGGTCCACTCCGTCTAGAAGCAGAGGGAAATGCCACCATTTTAGGGATGCTTCCATCGTACTTATGTTTGAAGGTTGGATTGGCAAGCAGCGCCCGGACACCTACCGAGGCGCTGGTCTGCTGAGCTGTGCTGGCAAGATGCATGAATCCTTCTGAACCGATCGAACTCAGACGTTTGTGAGGCCGGCAATCCTGAGAAGCAGTCTGGGTTCCATCTGAGTCGCAGTACGCTGAACCTGGCGCTTGCTACTCGGGGGACTTAGAAGAAAGGCTGAGAACGCAACCAGCACCTGTGTTCTCTCCTCTTGGACCTCGCGGATACCTCTGATTCCGCGAACCGGGAGGTGTTGTGAACAGTGCTTGGTCAGTTCAGGTTTCAAGATGAGATCACCATTTTGATTGGAATGTTGCATGTGGGTATAAAGGCGACGGCAAAGTCGTGTTGATCGGCCCGTGGGAGTTTTGACCTTGTTAACGGCCTGAAACAGGATTGTCTGCTGGCTCTAACCCTATTCAGTTTATGTTTGACTGTAATGCTAAAAGCCGCCTCCCAGATCTTGGCAGACAAATGCATTGAGATTAAGTGATGCATGGATGGGCTGTCACGAATAAGCCGTTTTTAGGAAGTGTGTGGAGAATTGACGGTACCTAATTCGGAACAAGTTTTTGACCGAAGGTTCCACGGAACTATTTTGTGAGCTATAATGAGTAAAAATGTCAGCTGCACACCTCAACTTTTGCAGTTGGTTTCAGGATTGGAATTAGCTATATATCACAGATCGGCCGGTCAAATTTGAACATCCATTACAAAAAGAATGTAGAAACTTACCTCACGAGTCTTGTTAATGATGCAACCAGAAAAACAGAAGTTGACGTCCGGTGAAGCGCGCCGAATCACAACAAGTAGTTTACACAGTGACCTCCAGGCGAGTAGAACAATATGTGCGGGTGAGCGGGTACGGTTAAATATTAAAAATTCAAGGTTGCCCAACAGAAAATGTGGACGTTGGAAACTTCCGTGAATGGGTCCCCAGCAGATCTGGCAAACGCGGGGCACATGGACGCCATTAACTATTCAAAGTTTCGACACGCGAGGCAGCTACACCTCAGCAATGCGTATACTTCTTTTTGCCGATCACTGTCCACCCTTTGCACGATTTGAGGACGAACTACAGCCTCCTGTGGCGTATTTCGGACCGTGGCATTCAAGCTACGATTTAATAACAACCTATGCAGTACACTTTTTTCCTTCCCTTCATGTTCATGTCACGGTGTTTGTGTTTCATGTGTTGCTAATAAGGTTTTACATCTCGATAGTTGAGAACGTTCGCTGTAATGTTTTGTTAACGGTTAAATTATGTTTTCTTCTGATTCTTGCTCCGTTTCACTTGCCAATTCTGTTCATAGCTCTTGTCAACTAGGTGGAGCCGCTGGTTGTGTGGACGCACAGCGCGTGTTTTCGCGTTGTGCGTGGCTCAAGTCGACTTCACGGATCACTCATGAATGTCAGCACGCTCCACACACTTATGCATTGTCCGGCACTCATTTCATTTGGACGCAGCAGCTGCCAGTGTGGAGGTATATTGCGAGCTCAAAGCAGCACATGTACATGGGCTTTGTATTCTCGGGTCCTCGTCCCCTGGCGATGTGGAATAATGACTGCACGTAGCAAATAATTACTATATCATTTACAACACCTACATGTGAGCAGGGTGAGCTGGAGTTCACCAATCAGGTTCCCCCGACTTGGTTCCCGCCAAATTACCTCTGAAGGTGCGACCAGAACCGACGTTTTTATGATCCGGGTGCTTCCCGAAGGTGCTTCTTAACAAATGACCACTGGTGTTTGAAATTCTGTATACTGAAAGCCCTTCTTTCAGTATCCACAATGTTTATTGTGTGATCTGTTTTCTATTGCTCACAGTTAGGTGTTTCATCCATCGGCCGCATAATCTGCAATTGGTCCGCTGTTCGAAATTCATAAATTTTGAACGAAATTACCCTTCGGACGGAATCCTTATCATTACATGCAGACGTTCGATCCACTGCAATCAGCATGGATTTCCCATCATCTCATGCCCCTTCAGCTTTTGGGCTGGTATTTGGTTTTCTAAACATGAAGTACTAACCGGGTGATCAATATGCCTTTCGGCGGTAATACGGACGTCGGAAGCCGAAACATAACTATTCTCAGGCGACACTGGCGACAACCTTGGATATCCCGATGTAGCAATCCTGGGTCTTAAATAAGGACTGAGCGGGCGAAAAATGGGAAAACTTGCTGGTACCAATCAGTGAGGCCTGCAGCTATCAAAAATTTAGACCAACAATTGTCAGACTCATAAGTATCCATGACGGAAATGATTGAACTCATATGAATGTAGTGGTGCAAGTGAGAATTTGTGTTATCGTCGGATGAATATCGGGCATCAAAATTGGCCGTCAATCGTTAGATAAGCGGTAGATGAGTTGAGCAAGAGCGAAAAGTTACACTTGGACAGCCAGAAGGCAGTAAGCTAGATACTACATATGATGTCTGTGATAGAGTGAGTGGTATTCCCCCTTCGCAACAACAAGTATGAACCGTAGATAGGCAGCCGTGTAATGATAGTGGTGATAGTAATGATGTATTTCTCTAAGCATTTGTGAGCCGTGATGACGTCAGGCAAAAACGTTTCTGAAACGACATTTCACCGACCGGTTTCTGTAAGAAATACTGGCATACAAACATGCTGAACATATAGACAAACTGATTAGGAATAACACAACGTTACGAGCAAGTTGTAATAGTTTACGTTTCAACCACATCGGGTGGCCTTCCTCAGGAGTGGAATAATCATTGAAGTCTGTATTCGCCTTGAAACCCGATTACCCTGGCACGCTTTTACTCGATACTTAATGGTGACCCACGTGTGGGGTTGTGAATCACCGTGCAAACGCTTAGCATGCTAAAGCCGTTCGGAAAATAATACTTTACCTTTTGTTTAATATGACTGTGAAGATCTAGCGTTACAATTCGTGCTTATTCCTTCCCTGACATACCACCTAGCACCCCTTCTGTGTTATCGAACATCCTTCCAATTCTATATACCGTCGGCACACAGAAGCCCCACATTTAAATTCGGCAGTAATCGTGTGCTTAGAAATGCTTACAATCGATTTTCTCTCGCGTTATATGATAACAGCGTTTTGCAAGTGTTATACATTATATTCACTGACACAATATCAGTAATCTTGGATAAAAGGTTTTCTCGGAAAATCACGTAATCGATCGTTCGTCATAGCTCACATGGTCAGTTTGTGTCAATTTGCTTTTCAATCTTGATTCTACTAATGCATGCCACATTAGAAAACATTCCACCACATCCGGACACTCAGAATCCCTAATGGTTGAGCACTTCACGAGACCTGCAGAACTTAAGATTTTGAACGAAGTCCAGTCGGGAGGTCTGTCCATTCCACTGCAGAAGTATTTGCTTTCCTATCACTCTCTGTATTGAAATTTTCTCACATAGGTTTCCGAGGCCGTCTACATTGAACAGCGGCAGAAATCTTCGACAGCTCACTCTCTCCAGCCTCAAATCACCTTTCTTGGCATTACTTCGACCGTTAGGCTAGTGACCGTCATATGCTGTGGAAAGGGACGCAGACAGTCAACGGTTTTTTTAATATCGGAAGTTTAAAAAATAATCGCTTCTAAAGCAAGTATTCAAAAATTTTCTCCTTAAACAGGAAATCTCCTCTCTTATTGTGTGTTTTCTTGTTATATTCACATAAATGAATTGCACCGTTGACAGCTGTTGTGTTCACTTTTGACTTTACAATGTGTGCACTGATCACGATTTCCTGAGCGTGTTCTTCATAAATGCGTTGGGGAACCTACCATTATTATTGTTATTGCCATTCTGGTGTTTCACGAAATATTTGAAGGATATCCTTCCCCCCAATGCGTCTTTCCAAGTCACCTCGACCTCGGAACACTACCGGTGAACTGTCACGTGCCAGTCAGACCATCTGGCTACATGTACTCGTTCCAATCGTACACCCGCACACTGCAAACTAAAGACATGGGGAGACGGCGTTCTTCAAAGTAAAGTTTCTAACGATAGTCATATTAAAGATGGTAGAAGAAACAAGCGTGGGCCGAATGCCCGGTGAGGCATGCACACGACTTACAAAACTGAACAACAAAGTGAAGCCAACGGCACGGTAGCACGCTGCGTTACATAACAACAGAACTATCCAAACTTGAGTTTTGTTCTTCCCCATATCCTCCCTAATGTGTACTAACATGCAGTGTTATACCGACTTACTCTCCGAACTATATTCTCAACATTTTCCCAAGTTTAGATCTAACAATTGGAGTCTCTCTGTTTATTTCCCAATAGATAGGGGTTTCTGCTTCGTGATAGTCAATCATTTGGCTAACCAGCATTGGCCGGCTGGACACGCAGGTATCTCCCACAAACCTCCTGATCCTATTCTGTTCAGTTTACGCTGTTAACGTGATACGTGTGTAGGATCGCAAGTGATGCGCTGCAGGCCAATTTCGGCTAACCTGAAAGGCAAGCCGTCAACCGTGTACTGCTTGATTGTCGCATATTTGAAGTGGCGGTGCGCAAATCGATAACATTTCTTTCGTGTCTTCCATCCGCTGCTAGTTCTGTGATACTTCCTCTTTCGTCTCGTCGTGCTCTCAATTTTCAACTCATAAAAACTCCTTCTCAACGGGCAAATTCACAAGTTTCCATTTGGTGGTCCTTATGGCGACTTATCCAACTGGGAGTCCGTATACGATGAAATTTTACTCACAGAACCATCATACATTCTGGGGTACGAACACGTGTGTGTGATCACTGGCCTCCAGGCATCAACAGACATAACTCCATCTAGTGGTCAAAAGTAGTCTCTGACTACCCTAAGTAAATTCAGGCGTATTTCACTGAGTACAGTGACAAAAACTGAACAAATGTAACAGGACAGTTACGAGATTTTTAGCGAGTTATAGTAATAAAGAGCTTGACACACAGGAAGGGTTCAAGAGGACCACCACAATATTCCAAAATACCAGAATCCGGGAAACGAGGATATTTCGAGATTACCGTGGGCGGCTGAAATTCGGTCGGTGCTGCGACGATGTTTGGAGTACAGCGGAACTAAAAATGACTGAGAGCCGTGTAGTATCGTCACACAACTACGCCACAGGTAGAAGAGCAGAGAGATGTGCGTGCACAATTCTTTATTGTTTCTGCAAAGTCATTTTTGATCAATTCGAACATGCAGAGATGACACAAAACGTTGTTGTAAAATAATGAGGCATCGTTAGTGAACAAAACCAAGAAAAAAACTCTACAACTACGAAGGTCTCCGGAACATCCTGACTCAGGGCTGAAAATCATCCGCAGGTAGTGAACGCTGACGTCGGTAGACCGTTAAAATATGAGTCTGCATTATCGTCTGGATGGTAGTTGACGGGACGTTATGGAAAACATGAAGTGTGCCTATTTTTCGCAGGAAGTGAAGTTGTTTCTATGTGTAGGTGATTGTTGTCAAGAAAGTCAATAAAACGCAGTAATTTGACATCAAAATGGGATGATGAGATGGCTGGAGCTTGCAATTCGGTTGATTGGAGGAATGAGCATCAAGTGGATGGTGAACTTGCACAGTATATTTTGTAAATCATTCTTAGTTGGCTTGTGCAGTCGATAATACGTGAAATAGGCGCTGTCAGCAGACACGAATACAATAATGTTTAATCATCGCCGCGTGAAACTGAAACCGATAGATTTTTAGTGGTAGCGCGGGCAAGTTGGTGCGGTTGCAACTGACGATTTGCAGGCATAGTGTGGGCCAAAGTTGGCGTGACCTGTTTGTCATGGGCAGTGCTCATTACAACTGGGGGTAAGCTGGCTTGCTATCATGTCGACAAAGAAGCTGGTAAGTGTATAAAGTTACGTGGACCTTCTAGTAGGTAGAATCTTATACTGTTTCCAGAAATCTCGACGGTCAGCCTACGTGCACCCTATAGTCACAAAACCAAGATGTATGGTGAAAATGAAACGGTAGATTCGGACTTCAGTCATACTGTGTACATCATTATATCAGATATTCTAACCAGTTTGTTGCATCCTCCTTGCTTCCGATACTGCCCCTGTGGGAGCCCCCTTCTCGCCGCGTGTACAGGTCTAACAGTGAGCGTTAAGTAATGTCGGATGTGTGGCAGTACACACTGTAGCCGTTGGAGTCCGCGAAATCATTTAGCAGTAATTTCACTGGACTCCACTTCAGTGGACGAACGACAGGTAACTCATCTCTAGATGTAGTCTGGTCATCAGTTAGTGGCGGTGCTGGACAGGGTCTCTCTCTAGGTTTCAGGGTTGGAGGCGGTATATTGTTGGAGGTAGATGCAACCGCAATTGTACAATAAAAGAAATCATAAAGTTCGGGTAAGAGGGGGCAGAGTGATATATCACCAGTATTCGAGCATTTTAAGCGGAAAATCAGCTCATCGTCATCGCACGGGGAAACATTCGTGTTAACGGGGTCACCACATTGTTCAGAGAACATCCCATGCAAACAGCTTCTCCTCATCTCGGCTGTTCCACAGTGCAGGATGGAACAAGGGGGATGTCCGACTGTGGAAAACCTGCCTTAGCTTTCTCGACGGACTAGTGCGAGAAAGCTGGAGTAGTCTTGAAAATGCGGCTTCCCGTCTCCGTTTTTACGTCCCGCGGCATGGCCAACCCATGGAGCATTGCGTTGTAATGTGATTGAAACGAATTAGTACCAGCGACAGTGACCTGGCGGCAAAACTTACCGTCGGAGGATTTAACCGATGACGGATGTAGATATTCATGGTCGTTATATACTTGCCATTAATATCCGCATCGTGCTGCTTAAGCACAACAGCTGGAGCGTCGTAATGGGCTCGACTCGTGGAGTCATTTTTTCACTTGGAGTGAGCCAACGATTAGTTGGATGTACATTGTGCAGGAAAGCATTTATTTCATGGTCGTTTTTCAATGCAAAAGAGCAAAATACAAGCCTGGTTTTCCGTCTAACGACGTGGAAGCGTGGTTGGCGGCATATATCACGGAACCTGTGCAGTCGGAAGTATGCGAACCCAAACCACGAAACTCGTCTTAAATCGCGGCTCTCGATCTTACGTCACTCGAGTTTCATACACCAGTACACCATTTACCACGTAACTTCAGTAGTAAACTCGCTTAAAACACGTTTAAAACGTCCACTGCTGGATTTTCCGGTTAAATCAAGCACGCACAAAACGGTTGTCATCCAGGTATTCGTTTGAACACCCTTTAAACCCGCTGTAACTTTAGAATTCCCGACTCCCGAATATATATTTGAAGCTCTGTAAACGATTCATCGCCTAAAATGTAACGTAGCATGAAGTTGACCTTCGCTACCAGAAAAGGGTAAAATGCGCATCAACCCGATAATATATAAAATTAAGTCAGTTACTAATATCGGGCGGTCCAGTGTTAACCAAGCTTGAAAAGCTACTTAAAAGAAAAACAAATGTACACCGTCACAACACCAACAGCTCTGTAACAAGCCAGTCGGACGTTCTGGCTTCGTATGTCGGTCACATTCGTTAACCCACTCAGTGAAAACGTTTAGAAACCGGAGGAAAGCGTTCTTCAGAATTTGGGGTTCAAACTATAGTCCTTTACAAGGAGATAACCGAAGCAAGGGTAAGCCAAATGCCCAGTAAGACGTGCACAAAACGTCCACAAACAAAAACCAAATTGCCGTCCACAGCTTGCTGCTTTACGGATGTTATTCTCGACCTTGACGTCAAAGGATAAACAAAACAATCAGTGGCAGGCTAACAGTAGCATTTCAAGTCTAATGATCACTTAAGGCACTAAAACCAACCAGTTCCAAATCCGTAAACGACACCACCGAAATATCGTCCCACATTCACGGATACATTATTTGACCGTCGTCTGACGGCAGACTTTACTATCTACGGATTCTTTTCATCTGACACGGGACTTTAAAAGGTTTTGCATCCAATCCCACGCCAACCTACAGTTGACAACTGACCGCGATGGGGCACCAGCTATCTGAGGCATAAAATGAAGCTGAATCAGCAGCCGCATGTGCAAAAGCCTATACGAACACACGTGTATCATACTTGTTGGCTTGCAAATGATAGATGCTTTACTATTAGCAATAGACGTATGCGTTATTACGTACAGGTGGGCGTTGACAAGTAAAGATGCTGGGATGTATGCGATGGTAAACATGGCTGGACATCGATGAGTGTGAGTGCATATCTTCGGTTCACGAGGTGAAGCGTTCAACATGAGTGTGATTTTCCATGAGTAGCCGCAGCGGCTCTGTGGGCGTATATATTACCAGATGCTCCTTACTTCCGTTTTAGCCAGGTCGCAACAGGACACATTACTTTGAACTCAGAAAACTTGAAGTTGAAGCGTTGAAGGACTGGGGCCGATTGTCGCAAGAATCTTGCTTTTGTGGCTCCTGACCGTCATCTGTCCTGTGTACCGAGTTCACCTAAATCGCCACCACTTTGAATTTATAGACTATTTGCTCCTTCTCCTTGTCTCGCTTTAGTTCGCTGAAGTGTGTGGGCATCTTACGAATGAATTACCGTTGTTCGCCAGTTTATTGCCGAATAACTGATTATAAATTACGTTATCTGTGCCGAACGAACTTTCCACGTATTCTTGCCTTAACAAGATGTGTGGCATAGACGTGGTAGCCGTGATCCAGTGTAACGTGTGTGACAATTGTTGTCATGAATCATGTGCATATATAAGCACAGAGCCATATAACGTGCATAGTAGATATTCTGACTTGTGTTGTCTGTGTTGAATGTAAAGTCAGAGGAAGAAAGTCACTCAATTTTTTCAGACAAGTCGGAATCGGTAATAGGTGGTTTACACGGCTCGAATCTTGTTAACCGTTCCCCAAACCAAATCACCGACCAAGCTCAGAATTTAATTCTTGCAAAAACTGTGACTAAGCAACACGGAACCGCGAGGAACGGCGAGTGCACTCCGATGGCATTCTGCGAGCAGACGAACGCCCCATATTAGGAGGTTGCCAAACTGTGTGCTCAACACCACTAACACCAGCAGCGATACATCGTAAGACCCACAAACTCCAAACGGGCAACAAAGCTACTCCGGGATCCCAGAGAGCAACCACCAGCAAAGCCACGAGACTTGGGAAAATATCACATTAACACCGGGCGCACAAATAAGGGAAGATCGCAGGACACCCATAAATTATCGTTCGCACCCAAGTTTCGCTAGCTCGACACATGTCGATGCGGTCCCCTCACGGATAGTGCAATATGGGGCTCATCTACATAACGTCATTGTCACTCTACAAAGTCAAATTAACACAGCTGGACAACTACGAAGTTACTATGACACAACCCCAAAAAGAGACGGGAACATGATTATCCACGTTGCCGAGCCGGTCATAAAGGATCGTAAACATAAGAGATCTTCGGAAAGTCAATTATTTTCAAATGTTCTGAAAAACACCGGGTTAACCACAGCGACAAAATGGCGCCGGACGCACAGACTAGGGAGTTGGACTGTGCCTAACGCAGAAACGAATCATCACTGAACACTCAGTTGAATTTCGAGACCACAACATTAGAGATATGGTGCTAAATGAAGCTGACACGTCAATTCAGAAGATTTCGATTATGGAAGGTGCATAAGACACAGCGATGCATAACAAATCTGACACACGTGTGCAGAGGCCAACTGCACCAGAAACTGAAAATGAGCGTCTCGGCACAAACCAGGGTCACGAGGCAAACCACAGCTGCAACAGGACCAGTCTACAACTCGACAGCCCAGGAGAATAAACTACCGAGATCGAAAGTGGTTAACATTGGTCTAGTTCGTATCCTTATATCAAAAAACACGAACCTCTAACGGATTTGATGTGACAAAATGGCGGAGTAGTCAGCAAACCGGAACGCCGGAGATGAAATTCGTGCCGGCGAATGTATACATCCTGCTCAATACGAGAGACGAGATGCAAACAGCGATTCGCTCCGTAGATAAGTGCTCGTTGACAAAACCGTGGCTCAGACAATGAACACACCCGCGGGTTGAGAGTGTGATTTCCAATGGTACCTCAGTGATCTTCTGAGTGCCGCTGGAGGCAGTTGCCTACTATTGATCAAGAGTTCTACAAGGCGTTTACCCACGGACTGTAATTGCAGTCACGTGATTCTTCAAACCGACGTCAGCCTCCTCCTTGTCAGCCCTCTACTGTTGGTCTTTGGGTGGATCACAGTCTGGGGACAACACTAGAGGAGAAGAAAGTACTGCTAAACTCTTTACAGTCGGCTTGCCAATCGAGCTATTGCCCGCTCTTTTAGAGAAATTGTAAAGCGCTTGAATCAACTAGCTATTAGGATCCGTTAGTGGCAGATGTTCCGATAACAAATTGTTCAACCTAGTCGACAATTTCACACTAACAAAGTACGTCAGGGTGCCGCAAGATCTCGTCCTGGTCAGACGGCGTCAACGCTAGCATTAATCGTAACCCGCCACAGCAGTGACGTCACAAAGGTGCCGCCTACAGCATTACTAGGAAAGAGTGATTATATGACGACTTACTTTTCGCTCAAATGTTCCATCCCACTAAAACAGGCGCTTGAAGCACAAATGTTTCACCAGGTTGGCCACAAATCTGATATTGGCAGCTGATAGAATGACACAGAACCCAGCAGTTTCCATCCAAGACGTCGATAGTTTGTGATCGAACTACGTTGCTGACCTTCGGATTCTCACAGGTAAAACCCTCTATTAGGAATAAGTAACAGGAGGAGTTCGAGAGCCGCGGGTTTGCCCCAGTATCAAGAGGACTCTCCAACATAAGTACACAGCTTAGAAGGTATATATCTTCAGTATAATGGGTTCAACAGCCTCATGACGTGCAATAAAGCTCGAAACGAAGCAATCAAAATGGCGAAGAATGCTCGTCTGATCTATGAGCTCAGCCCAACACGTGATGGATAACAGAACCCCAAGAAGTTTTACAGCTATATTCAGTCCGAGTCCTCTCTAGGAAAGGAAATTAGGACCAGATTGTTCTATAACGGAGTGATTATATCGACTGACAAACGCATTGCGGACACGGTTATGGCACAGTTTCAAAGTGTTTATCGATCAGACGATGGAACATCTTGACTTAGCTCTAACACCATGGGCGTAGCCACGGGAGATCAGGACATTACGCACCACTAGTTTGAGCAAGCGATGTTCCAGCTAAACAGCACGAAGTCCGCAAGTCCAGACCACATCCATCCGAAAGTCCTAAAACACTTGACCAAAGTGATAGCGTCGCAGTTTGCTCAGCTGTTCAACTCTACATTAAAAACGAGAGTAGTCGTGAGGGCCCAGGAGAAAACCACGATTATTTTCATCTTCGAAGGTGGTAATCGAACAGAGGTCGAAAATTACAGACCAGTAAGCCTGACTAGTGTCATCAGCGAAGTTTCCCGACGAGTATTACGAGAGATAATCTGAGGTATTCTTTCCGAGCAGAGATTTTTCAAAGCTCCTCAAAATGGCTCTCTAGGTGATACATCTCGGCTTGCCAACCTGCTGACGTTTTCAGACACTGTCAAGGAGATGTTGGATAGAGTAGAGGTAGTCGAGGTGTGCTATCTAGATTTACTGAAAGCCTTCGATTCTGTCAACCACAGGCTTTGGAGATGGAAGCCACAAGAAGCCCGAATATCCTATAGAATCGGTAGGTTGATCCACACGTTTCTAGCTGGAATGTCATGTAGAGTGAAGGTAAGGGGAGCGCTATCGGACAGAGGTTCTACGTCAAGTGGAGCACCTCAGGGTCAATCCTCAACCCTGCGCTTTACCTAGTATACATAAATGGCTAGATCGAGAACCCAGTCAGCTCATGTTACCTGTATGCAGATGACAAAGATAGCTGGAGTTGCGTCGGACTTAGACGCCATCCAGAAGGAAATTCTGAAGACCTGCAAATGGGCACTAAAGTGGGACTTAGATCCAAATGTCCCCAAAAGTCATATCCTCACTAATGCTTCAAAGTTGACCCCCGGATATCTGAGAGATGCACTTGGACAAGCAGTCGGAATAGCAACTATACGTCAGACAAAGTCTTCGGTATCCAAGTTACCAGGACGTTTACCCCATCTGCCTGATGCATCACATTCGAGAAAAAAGCACGGGGGGTTATATTGTAGGTGTCACTTTGAACAGGACATTTATAAATGACATTGTCATGTTCACGATCAAACCAAATGCCGCCAGGCCTTCCCACATGTTAAAAGAATGAGAGGTTTGTGACACTGGACACAACAGCGTCGCACCTGTACTGGAAGACATGAAACAAGTGGTACAAAGTTGCACCGAAAGGATTTTAGCTCCGAGGCTTTTACTGGCTCACACAGCAAAGAATTACACTGACATCAACCCTGCTCTCTGAAACTGCCCACGCCAAGTCTCCGCATACTTAAACAACGATCCGCAACAGTCACGTGTACAGAGCTAGCCGAAATTTGATTAGTTCAAACACTTGGTTATCTAGCTCATTGTTCGTTTACATTTGTCACTGCTAATTACGTGTTATATATATATTTATTGGCGTCATTATCTTTTGAAAATAGGTTACTCTGGCGTCAATAATTGGTGAGCCCTTCGTGACTTAAACCTTATCTTTACCATTTTCCCCCCTCGTTAGTTGTTATATACTAAGTTAACAGTTTGTGAAACACTACTTCAGCTACTCCACTCAAACCGTGCTCCAACTCCTCGACACCTACAGCAAACCTAAACTCATTCAGTTCACATCTGCCACCATTTAGGCATCATGATCCACGCATATGTTTTGCACAAGTTCAGGCCCAATTTGCTTTGCGGGGCATCACTCAAGAATTGGCAATGCATTACCATGTCCTGGCAGCGTTACCACCAGAAATTGCAGTGGATTTAAGAAATGTTCTGGAGTCACCTGATACAGACTGTTCATATAAACAACTCCGGGATACGACAATCAACCGTACTACGCTCTGACCATAAACGCCCAGAACAATTATTTAATAACGGGCCTATCGGCGACAGCGACCCGTCTCAGTTACTACGACGCCTGCAAAACATTCTTGGAAGTACAAAACCTGATGATGCTTCGTTTGCGCAGATCTTCCTTAGGCGCCTGTCTGTTTCCGTACAATGCAATCTCGCACCCACTTGCAGTGCCGTTCCCATAGCTCAACTTGCCAACAGGACCGATAGAGTCTTAGAAGTACAAACTTTGAATGTTAATTCTATTCAGCCATCCCAATCAAACGATCAGACTCATGAAGAGCTCCCTAATCTCACCGAACAAGTTAGTCAGTTACGTCTGTCTTGCACGAAAAAGCTTAATCAGCTTACTAAGGATCACTTTCGCCAGCGTTCCAGACATTCATCGGCACGTAAAAATGACAGTTTTTGTTGATATCACCAAACGTTTGACCATGAACATGACCAATGACAGTTCCACCATGAGTGAAATAATTTGTGTGGGGGAAGTGGAGAGGTTGAGAAATTATTGTACAAGCACCTGGGGTGTCGGCATGATTGAGATGGTCCACCGTGCCGGTTGCATCACGAATGAACACGTCTGTTTCACGAAGTCACTTTGCGTTTCGGATTGTGAGGTGAAAAGGTTACGAGACATCGAAACACGTTGAGGTAGCACGTAAGAAGTGTCCACGCGGTTATTAGTGCGAACAAGCACAAAGTGTCAGTGTTGTATACGCGTCAAGGCCGCCTGTGTGCCCCACACTCGTGCCAAGGCTCCAAGAGTGTTCTGATTAGTCCCGGCTCCAACGACCAACGATTCACTCATCCATGTACTTTAAAATGACCCGATTGCATGTAAATGCGACAATACACGATGCACTTCTACTGAGTGACTTGTTCTCACTGGCGTTTTTATTGTCCGTAAGGCATGTGGTGGATGGGGCTCGGATGCAGATACAGCAGATAGTTATAAATGTCCTGTCCAAAGTGACGCCTACAATATCGACTGGAATTCGCAATCGCCCAACAGAGCTCATCCCATTGCACTCGGCCATAGTTCGCTCCACTTGGAATATTGTGTCCAATCTTGGTGACCATATCTCAAAAATGACATGACCGCCCTCCGAAAAGTATAAAAGCTCGTCACACATATGGTATGATGTATGAAGGGTCTAAGCTACCAAGACCGACTGAGTTCATTGAACTCATTCCCACCCGAACGCCGACGAGTAAGGGAGATCTTATCGAAGTGTACAAAATTACCCAAAATACCGGCACATGTCCTCTGGAAGTTTGTTTGTGATGCCTCAATACAGATTTACTTGGTCAGAAGTTCACCATCGAGAAGCAAGATCAGGGCTGGTTAAGTGATTTAACTTTCCCACGAACCGAGTGGTTAACTCGCAGATCAAATCGCCCGCAAATATTGTCAAGGCCTCGAACGTAAAGGTATTCGAAAAAGGGTTGGACAAATGTTAGAACAGCCTTCTTCTTAGTTTGTATTAATCAAATAATGGTTTGTTTCCACCGTTCAGGGCAATCAGTATATGTAATTTCTCCTCGATTATCCCTACTGTCAGGCCACTACTGAACACATTTGCTTCGACAGAAAACGCAGTATGGTCAGTATTCAAATCACACCAGTGTAATAACACGCAGTACGCCACCATTTTGATCTACCGTATGCAATCCCTTCCGCTTCCTTTTATGTCCTCAAAAACGCGGACTTGTCGCATCCGTAGACCGGGCTGGAGAAGTTGGCAAAACGGATGCTGAGGTCAGCGGTCAGTGAACGCGAGATCAGTTTTGATTGGTGTTCTATTTGCGGACCGGGGAACCCCAATATATATGTGGACAAAGACGATGTCGGATTGACCTTCGGTATCTGAGTTTTGTTAATACATATTTCTTGTTAATCTGTTGTTTTTCTATTTTGTGAAGTAGATTTTATTGTACCCGATTGCGAACGTGAGACATTTTGTGTCCTGTGAACCGTGATTGACATAATTGGAATATCACGCCAGTCAGACATCAAGACTTCGACAGGCGCAGGCCATCAAATCCTGGTTATGAAATTTGAATTGAATCAACCATGGACTCTGTTTTCATTCTTTGTTAATCTGGTGAACAGACACTCACTTGGCATTGGATAAGATGAGCCGACCAAACCAGGATGCCTCCGGCCTTCTGTAACGAAAATGTGCACTAATTTTTGAATTTTGTTTTATGACACTATTTCGTCACAGCTAGTTTCGACTTGACCTTCAATCTCCGCGTCCTGGCGGGTTTTTGTTTTTTTATCGGTTGCTAGCTGGTTCTCTTTTATACCCTGTAAGGAGTAATTTGAACGGTCAAACTTCCTGATTGGTTTATGGACAAGCCCGTCGTCAGATTATTGAACACCGGAACATACGTACTCATAAATAGCGCGTGATTACGAATTTTCCGATATAGAAGTGCATATATTTTCCTGGGAAAAAGTGACGTAAATGTGTTGATTTGCATAGTGAAAGTTGTATACGTTCATCTGTATACACGTATATGTGTATATCTGGTTATGTTGACTAATGTCCACGTACATAGTCATGGTTAGATATGTACCCTACTATAGTAGGGTGCTATAGCACCAATTAGGGATTCCGTTTAGGGGTGAATTAGGACTAATTTCGGGAAAGTTTAAGGTTGGATTCTTCATATCAACAATTTTTTGGTTACTGACAATGTGTTTATTCGCCTGTCAGCCGGTGTACTCCGTATTTCTAGACTATATGAAGCAACTAACACAAAGGAACTGCATTAAACTCCAGGAAGTTTTCGTTATACGTATAAATTAGTATCCAGTCCGTTACATTTGTAAGGGTTGCGTTAGGGATTTTGTCCCATATCCCTGAACAGACCCCTGAATAATCCCAAGATCATTTATTGATTTGTTAGGAATTTGGGACAAAATCCCTATCTCAACCCCAACAAATGTAACGGTCTGAATACTAATTTATACTTATAACGAAAACTTCCTGGAGTTTAATGCAGTTCCTTTGTGTTAGTTGCTTCATATAGTCTAGAAATACGGAGTATACCGGCTCACAGGCGAATAGACACATCGTCAGCAACCAAAACACTGTTGATCTAAAGAATCCAACCCTAAACTTTCCCGAAATTAGTCCTAATTCACCCCTAAACGGAATCCCTAATCGGTGCTAGCAGGGTATATCCCTGATAGCACCAAATAGGGATTTAGCTTTGGGCTGAATTATTGCTGGTTTAGGGAAGGTTTAGAGATGGATTCTATTGACTAAAAGTGTTTTGGTTGCTGAGAATGTACCTATCAGCCTGTACACCAGTATACTTCGTATTTGTAAAAATACATGAAGTACCTAACACAAAGGAATTACATCAAACTCCAGGAATTCTTCGTTATACGTATAAACTAGTTCTCATTCCGTTACACTTATCAAGGTTGCAATAGGGGTTTCGTCCCAAATCCCTAAAATTCCCCAAGTGATCTTGGGATTCATCAGGGGTTTGTTTAATGAGCTCTTTGCCGCACGCCCCCTAATCGTGGCCACTAAAGATCTATAAAACTCTCTGAGTAATCACTTGGAGATGCGGCAATAGCTCTAAAGGACAGGAGTGAGCGCGGCACTAGCTTGATGATATGGGGTACCTACATAATAAAAAAGACCCTTTGATATTAGCTAAGCAAATGTTTGCCACAATGACACTTAATTTCAGCGGTTACATTACTCGTGCCGACTAACTGATAGCTGAAAAAACTAAAGTATAGAGGACATGGTAATAACTCTATCCCATACATTGCGCCGAAGTGAAATTAACTCAATAACAAGCGAGCTAAATTTTGACTTCCTTAACGTCAAAAGTTTGTACCGAGATAAGTTCGTTGAAGACCGTAAGCTGAGGCCTTAACTCTTTGGAACAAAGTCCACTGAAGTTCTTTAGACCCTCCCACCGCATTCCGTGGCTTCTAAAGTATGGCACACTGAAGGGCCTAGTAATGACGAATCGAATAACAACTGAGAGGCTCGTTCGTTGAAAGCCTCCGATAATGAGGCCACAGTCATCTAGGCCGCTACTCCACACAAGTACCTTGGTTCTCCCACGGTGCGCGAGCCTATGAGATCTACTTCGGAACAAGCGGTGGGATTGCTGGTACCTGGTATTCCCGGACCACAGTCTGATCGGGAGTCCTCCAAAAGACGCAGCAAACGTCACAAGACACGTACCCCTCGTGTGCGGAAAGTAAAAGGCCTCCTGGGAAAACCATCGTGTAGGGTAACCACGCGGCTGAACTCCGTCCAGCGTCAGATAAGTCCTAGCACAAAAAGACAGACGCTGCGGCAACCAAAAAAGAAAGCTTTTTTGACAGGTTTCTTACGAAAATCGCCGGCACCGGTCGGCACAAGAAAAGGCAACGTTCCTCAGCCACCGTTTGTATAGACCACAATCGAAAGGAAGTGCACCCATGCAATGACTACGGAAAGCGGTTATACGGTAAAAAACCAAGCTTGACACTCAAAATTGCAACTTCACTCACTTTCTCAACCTTGCGGCACTTACGCAGAGGTGGTCACTGTGATGCAAAAGTAGCAGCCATGTTGCGACTCCTCGGAAACGCTTCAAAAAAGAGTTGGCGCAAGGACCCCGACAAGACTTACTCATAACCATTAACCCCTCTTCCCATTTTTATGGGAATTATGGCTTTATTCTTTCACCCTCTTATTCGTCCCTTCTTGTATCACCCTATGGTGAGATGGCCGAGATTTTTATCTATACCAACTGTCTTGGTCTGATAAACAAACTTCCAGAGCTAAGACGAATGGCACACGACAAACATCTTTACGTTGTGACTCTCACGAAAACAACTGATACCGAAGATCACTGATAATGATATCTATACCCCTGGCTACTCAGTTTACCGTGATGATTGCAAAAGAATACACATGATAAGGTCGCTATTCACGTTAGTCCTGAGTTACATCTTTTTGTTCTCAGCGGCATTACTCACTCTCCCATGTGGGATGTTGTGTGGTTACAGATAAAGCTCCGTGGCCACGATTTGCCACTATTGAGAGTTATCTGCCGCTCACCATCGAGGTCATCCTTGGACAATGAGGCTCTTCTCTTTCATCTGAATAAACTCATCCCCAATGAACATTCCTCTCGCTAGCTTGTAATAGGTGATTTCAACGTCCTGAAGACGTCTTGGGCACAACACCCCCAACAAACTTCAGATGGTAGCTTTGACTCAGCTCTGACATTAGTTGTTCCACTGAAAGCCTGGACACAACACGTAAAGTCTGTGACAAGGTACCGTCCGGGACAGATCCTTTCGTTGCTGGGTCTGTTAATCACAAGCGAAAGCCATTACGTTGATCAGGGTAGTATTGAGGTCCCCTTAGGTCACAGTGCACATTTGATCCTAGTCTTTGATTTCCTTTGCTACTGGGTAGATCAGCCTGCAAAGGCGCAGTTGTTCTGCAATTTCAACCAAGCTGACTGATGAAGAATCATCTCACTCAGCTGTACGTGGACGCCACTTCAGTCGCCTCAGACTATCAACGTATAAAACGTTTGTTACAAGAGGCTGACTTGTATGTTGCATACAGTTTGATAATGAACTCTTCTCGTCCTCCTCTTCCAAGAACGATTCGCCGACTTCTTGACAGCCGTGCGAGACTACTTGCTAGGCAAAGACAATTTGATAAGCCCGAGGACGCTGAAACGTTTCAGAAAATACGCAGTCGGTGAAGGTCAGAAATCCGTCGCTATCGTCTCCATGAGCAATCGAAATTGCCCAAAATAGAACGCGCAAACAAAAACTTTATCTTCAAGTTCATGCGACACCGTTGGAAGAACCTGCCCTCAATATTGTCCTTGCGTCTCTCGGACAGTGAAATTACTTCCGAAACCGACTTTGTTGCCGAATTATTCAGGGATCAGTACGCCGCTGTTTGCAGTCCTGACTCATCTTCTTCCCGGATATTTAAGCAGCCTATTTTATGCGCAAAATTCTCAATGCACGAAGTTTAAGAATTGCTTTCCAAGTATCATCTTTCTGGTTCAGTGGGTCCGACCAGATTTATCCTTGAGTATTGAAGGAAGCATTTTCTGTACTAGCCAAACCATTTCATGATTTTTTCGTGTCGACTCTTTCAGTGGATATCCTTCCCGAGCAATGGAAAGGAGCCACCGTCATTCATATCGACACTCTTCTGTCATTTACCGACCAGTCAGTCTAACGAATAGTCCGTGCAAAATCTTACAGCATCTCTTCAAACACGCTATCTTGAAGCACCTTCTAGACGATACTCTCATTTCTCTATCTCAACATAGACTTACCAAATAGATCTTGCGTAATGAACATGCCCCTTTTTTGGACAGATTAACTGTTGCTAGAGATCATGGTCTTATCTAACGCCATTTTCTCCAACTTTGCGAAGGTGTTTGACTGGGTACCACATGGTCCACTTCTATAGATGATGGAGGTGTACGAAATCAGAGACGGTATTTATCGCTGGATCGCCTCGTTTCTTATTGGTGAAGCCGTTCCTGATTTCTTCTCTCTTATACTTATCTCAGCGGGTGTACCACAGCGATCTTCCGTTAGTTCGATACTGTTTTGAATTCATACCAACGATTTACCGGAGAGGACTTTCACTCACTCTGTTCTCTATGCGGATGGCTTAAAAATATGGAATTTCCATGATCCCAGTACTTTGCAAGGCGACCTCGATGCATTGAAGTAATGGACAATGGAAGGGTGTCTTCTCATCAGTGACAATAAGTGTGCACACATGCCTATTGACGACGATCCATGCACCATCTTAATTGCACACTGTGCAAAAACGGAAAAGCATGTTGCCAAGGTGAGTCTCAAGGAAGACCTGGGCATATTTCTGTCGTCCAGTTTGTCTTTTTCACTCTATCACGAGAAGGCAGCCAAAAAAGAATTCACCGTATTATGTATAATAAACGGCGTTTCCTCCTATTGACAAGAAGACTGATGTCCGACCATTGCTCGTATATGCTAACAGTTTTTCATTCTGGCTTCAATATAACAAATGCGGGTACAGCGTGCTGCGACCAAAATCGTAATAGGTCTTTGGAACGTTTCGTACAAGTCTCGGCTTGAAATCCTTGATCTTTACTCTTTGGAATACCGAAGGTTGAGGAGATCTCTCACTTACTTTCTTCCTTCTTTCTGGAGGACTGACGAGAAGACTCTTCCTCCTCGCAGGCCCAAACTGTCTAAGGGGCTGCAATAAAAATTTGTTTGAACGGACACCTGAAAAACTTGTCGTAGAGATTTTTTTCCATCACAATAATCGCCCATTGAAATAGTCTTTCGCCAGGTGTCGTTAACGCTTGCTGTAAGGATGCAATCTAAAGCCTTGTTAGACGTTTATCTGCATGGTGAAAGAAGTAGGTCTTACTTTCTACAGTCTGTTGCTGCTACAGTGGTTCTGTATCTAGACAAGGCGGTGCTACACCAGTTTCTTCACGATTCCACTTCAGGAAGGCTGATGCGCATGTGATACCAGAAGAAGAATACTTACCGGCCCGGGTAACTTTGGCTGTTGGCCTCACATCCGCGTGTCACTCATTTAATCACTGATTACGCAAAAACCTTATGTTCCACGTTGACCATTTCGAGTGTCTCTTTGGTATGAATCACGTTGTTGATACAACCATAAATTGCTCCAAATATGTAACACATGTCGACCTGCGTTTCAAATCAACATGAATGAGTCCATTCATCCAAGGTTGACGTAATTCATCCCTATATCTCATATCAATCAAACGACGAGTATATTTCATTCCGAAACTGCCGTTATTCATCCCAAAGAATCCTCAGTTTGTGAAAGCAGAGGATAGGTATGCCTGTTATCTATAATAAGTATGCATATCTATTCACAGTTGTATTGTGTATGGCCAGATCTGACCATATATAATATATATAATAATATACACAATACATAATACATATATATTCTGTATGTGCTCCTATGTAAGATTTGCTAAGAGTGAAAACCTCTGTGCATCGTTGAAGGCACTTACATGCCACGTTCCGTTGAAAGCAATCTGAAAGCTATTTTGCGGGGCAGAGTGAACTGTATGGTCCTTCATATATATGTATATATAGCAGCATTATTTGTAAAATTCTGAAGAAGACTAAACTGTTTCATTAAATTTCTCGAACTTCTCGTTTGTAAGGAAACCGATTCTCGTTAGCGGTGTAAGCGTGTCTCGTTCTATACTCGTAGAAGATAATTTTAACGACCAAACTTTGCCATTGGTTATCAGCTAAATTATTTGCGAACCGAGTATTATTTGCAATTGAGTGTTAACAGAGTGCTTTTATGTATGGACAACAGTTAGCAAGTTCCCCCATGCCATTTCGTCGCTTAAGCACTTGAAATTCTATCCACTGAGATGTGGACTTCCCAAAAGCCTCTGATGTCTATTTCCATCACCAACCGATTGAGCCGTTACTATGTCATGAGAACGACAGAGTGTCGAACAAGACTTGTTTTCCGTGTTTGATCATCAGGCTAATTACAACACAATAAATATGAGAACAGTGACTAATGTGAGTCAGATAAACGGTCAATATAGGTTAAGGACGAAATGTTTGTTATCAGTTGTGTGACCAATGTTCCAAATCATGGGCTTAACTGATTGCGGGCCAGGGGAGGTTAAGTGTCCGCACGAACTTCTTCTGAGCGCAGAGGTCAGGGTTACGCAATCG
>QNGE01002774.1:58109-75147 GCA_008508345.1 Paragonimus westermani | reverse complement strand
TGTTGCTCACTTGACCGACTCCAATCATTCCGTCAGTAAGAAAGATGCTTTTCGGATTGTCTACCGAGTGCCAAGGAATCGATCAAAAGTGGTGAGATTTCGAATGTTGACCGTTGCCGAAGCCATCAGCATCCGATTGCGTAACCCTGACCTCTGCGCTCAGAAGAAGTTCGTGCGGACACTTAACCTCCCCTGGCCCGCAATCAGTTAAGCCCATGATTTGGAACATTGGTCACACAACTGATAACAAACATTTCGTCCTTAACCTATATTGACCGTTTATCTGACTCACATTAGTCACTGTTCTCATATTTATTGTGTTGTAATTAGCCTGATGATCAAACACGGAAAACAAGTCTTGTTCGACACTCTGTCGTTCTCATGACTTCAAATGGTATTTTCGACCGTTACTGTTGCTATGTATATATATATATATATATATATACGACGAAAGCTCATATATATATATATATCTATACTTCTTCATAGGTGTTTTCATATTCTCATTTTTGTGTCCGTATGTGTGGATATTACTACAAATTCGTCTCGGTGAACTAGACATCCCGAAGTTAAATCTTCGCATCCTCTTTTACCTCAGGAAAAACTGTTATACATTCAATGTCCAGTCGAGGTAAACGTGGTCATAGACGATTTGTTTGACCCTATCACGAGGACCACCGATGTCTCAGTAAAATTCCAGAATGTGGTAGTGATGAACGTTGAAGATGCTCATGCTTCGTAAGTGGACGAGCACTGCCACACGCCAGGTGGTCACGATCTTCAGATGCTAATTTGTTTCATACTTGTTGGTTGTTCCCTCTTGGTCACGTATTTCCTTGGATATTTTTCCGTGCCACCCAACGTCGACGTGGTCTCCCAGATACTTACGTCTTGAATTCAGTTTGTGGCTAAAGTGACCACCTTGTTCTCTGACGTAATAATTGCCGTTCATGTTTCTTAGTTGCACTTGACCACAAATAATATGTATATTATACTTTGCAGTCACGTTGCGAAAGATCCAGCAAAGAAAACAAACAGACCCAATTATGCAATCTTCAAAAGGGCTATGACTACCAACACCCACCTTGCTCCGCAGGTCTGACGTGATTGTGGTCTGACTGTGTAAGAAGCGTGACAAACAGTTTGTGCCTAATCGGGAAATGTACAAGTTCCCCACCTAAAACCAGCTTACAGGAAATGTGCAGTCCTTGCTGATCGTGTTACTTAGTCCAAATGTTGGCAGAGCCTCTGCTGTGCAATTTCTTCTTTGCTATGGCTGCTGATGGTTGAAAGAGACCGCTAGGCAGTCGGGAGATGACGTAGCCGCAGGCTATGAATTCCATTATTGATCGATAGGGACCGTTTACTACTGGCCATACCGCTGGTTGGGGGCACCCTCTAGCGCAACAATGTGGCTAGTCTATATCCGCAATATTGTTAGCATATTTTATGTTCTGAAGCTCCAGCCTTTTCACTTTTTATATTTCCTTCTCTTCTATTGTTCCTCATAAATTTGTACTCACTTAATAATCTACAACACCGTGAAAAATTGTCAGTACAAACAGAAGCCCGGGCCTCAATATCCACGAGCGCTGCTTGGATCTGAAAGTCAGGATGGTGATTATGATGGTGATAATCGAAGCCAGACTGCCGGAGCTGACGAGACTGGACACTGCGAGACCGCTCCTCACAAGGGTGCCATTGAGCTGACTATCGATACTGTGAATTACCGGGTGGAATCAGCCTCTAATACTTTTGTGATGAAAATTTAGCGTGGACTCAAATATCCCTATTCATGCAATGCCATTGTTGGACTGGATCTGTCTACTAGTAAGCGACGAGAAGCCTGGAAAGCCAATGTTTGGTGGTGGGCACCAAACAGCGTTCCTTTTTTAATTCTTCGGCCTAGATGATCAGGCAAATTATCAGGGGTGCTGGATAGTTGCGTGCCACCCAGAAGACTTTTGACCGAGGGCTCAGCATACCGACGTAAGGTACGAGGTGGACAGATGGTGACCTGACGTACAGTATTGGAGCCGTTCATTAATATATTTTCCACTGCTGTTCAGGCTGATTTCCCACGTTGGGGTCATCGCAACTCACGGAGTCGGTAACTGGAGACTTCAAGTAGGGTGACAGCTAATCGTGAATGCTTTTCGTCGAGTTGTGTGTGAAGCTTGTGTGCTCATTGTTGGAGAGCAATCAAAACCATATGAATGCTGCTTTGCCTCGTTTTTGCTTCTAAATTGGTAGTTTTTCTGCAATATGAGGGCTCCTCGATGTTGAATTTTATTACCTTAATAATTGTGCATCGAGGATGTTGGCACTCTGGTGCCTCAGCAAGCCATAGATTATTTAAGGCCTTCTTCCTGCTCGCCAATTCTATTTTTGACGTTTCTCTATGGTGGCTCCGATGATGGTTTCATCTGCCCCTATGGTTAGATAGATACGTCATCTGTTCAGCATTGCATATCGTACAACGCCCTGCGTTTGGCAGTAAGCTAGTGTGAAATTCCCATATTTTTCTGTTGCCTACTTTTGTTGCGGTAACTTGCTTCTTGTTCGAAAAAAGTGCTCGTAGTTCTTCGTTTGAAGTGAACGACAATGCAGTATTAATTAGCAGAATAAGTCCACAGACGTTTAATTGGGTTCCTGGTGCTGGTGTGGTTGACTGCGCCCCAGTTTACGACCCAGTGATTGTAGCTAGCATCATTGAGTTCCCTGCAAGTACAACTTGTTGAACTTAATAGCCCAATATAGTTGTTGATTCATTAGACTTCTAGCCGCATCCTTTAATTCCTGAGTTACTCTCTAGTCCTAATAAGTGGTTTAAAACTGTAATCCTGGCAACCGCCCAGGTTGTGTTCAATGAAAATTCCCCTTTAAACTCTGGAATAATAACTGAGTTCACTACGTCGGCTTTATAGGCTGAAATGGTAGTATTTAAAGATAGTACGATGGTTACAGTAATGAAATTAATAACAGCCCGACCCATAGCAACTCCAATCTTAGCTGTGTTCGTGGGGACCACATTATTCGTGACACACGAGTTAGCTAAGTTTGGCACGCGTTTTGTCACCCATACGTTTATGGCTTTATACGTACAATCTTTAACTGTGCTTCGTCGGTTCTATTTACTATATACGGGTTGTTGCTCAATGGTTGTTTCGCAATAGGTTGCTTGTTTTTAGCAGAAGACAAAAAGTAAATTTTGGCTCCTGTTTCGGTAAAATGTCATAAGGAGAATAGGTCATTTTTTTGTTAATGCACCGCTCGGTACACTTCCTGAACTTATTGCTATTAATATGTCTATAAAACCAATTATTTTATGATCACTGATGAGTAGTCGGGGATTTGGTTTATTTTCAAGTTGACCATTACTCACATTTGATCGCAGCCTTCGCATTCAGATAGACTTTCCAGCCAAATGTTGCTCTCAAACGCTTATAAATTACGTATGATATATTCTCCCTTCCTTGAATGCCGTTCAACCTTTGGTTACGTACAGTTTAGCTCATAGTGCGGAAACATTCCCAGTATCCGGACATAAATGCCTACCTTGTAAATTTAGCAAATGTTTATACTTGTTCACCATGGTAGAAGTGGGTGTATATCGGTTGTCATGGTAAACCTTAAAAAAATTAATGCTGTGTTGTGTTATCATTCTTAGAGTATGATTAGTGTGCTATGATTCGTTGGGTCATCTGTGAGCTGAACACTGTCAAGATTCTCAAAACACTAGAGGCAAACTTTTTGGCAGGTATAATTTCGGGTGATGGATGTTGACTTCAGGTGATAATTTAGCACTGAATCTGGAAAAAATCGTGTTAATCTGATCTCAACCGTTTTTCTATCCAAGGGGTTACAGTCTCATGAGTTTCAATTACCACACTGTGTGTGATGCAATTTAAGAATGGAGGATTGACGGGTTTATTATTGTAGCAATATCCTCTTTGCGACCTGACTGTTGACACCTGATGAGCCGTCAAAATAACGCGCGAATCGTTCTCTTCTTTAAACTAAAACAACTCGGATGGTCATCTGAGTGTTTGTCCGGGTTTTATCCCAGTATCTTCTTCATTGTTCATCTACTACAAATTGTGTATCGTCTTCCCCCACACCTTTTCTCGATCGTATTTGTTCATAAGTACTACGGATTTACTTTACAGTCCCAAACTTTCATGAAGCTTCATAATCGTTTTATGTTTTTACCTTATAATTTTAGTATGAACTTTATTATGTTTTGTTGGCCTCTGGGTTACACGTAGTTAACCTAACCACAGTGGCTCACTGATAGAAGGATAGAACCGTAGAGCCATGGGGTATGCAGACTTGACCGATGTATCCGTTTTACTTGCCCATTTTCCATTATGAGATTCGTTCTTAACTTTATCGTATAAGGGTATGTTCTTTTCTACTTGGGATTCTTCCAGTTGGATGCAGCATAGTGGTTTGTTGATACGATAACTTTAGATCTCAGTAGTATCCGTGAAGTAGTTGATTGCCTGGCCGAACATTTCCCATAACAGTGTGCATAGCCTGTCTGGAAGAGCTGTTCGTTATGGACTAAGGTATAATCCGGTCTCCGATCGAAGGAACTAGTTAACGACACTATATCTTGATGCGGTTTGACGGTTTGCGCATCTCGATGACAGTCATACCGACAGAGTCACCTCATACAAGGCAAGCTAATAGGTGGAGATCTGAAAAACCACAGTCTCCTGGTTCTTTAGTTCGGATGTTGGGGAGAGATCGGCATTTTTGAGAAAAAATACCAGTTTCCTTGAGGTACAGGCTTTTGGGCGAAAGGCTTTGATTGTGAACCCTAATCTTTCTCTTTTCTGGGTCTTGACGTCCTGGCAGTATCTTGGCCCATATACAACCGTAGATATTCACCATACCAATAATTCCTTACTGCATCGACCGTCTTGTAGTATAAACCGGGTCACGCTATCTAATACATACATCAGGGTGGATAGCGGAAAACATGCTATTACTGACCCGTCTTCATTATTCCTTCAAATTTAGCTGCCAGGCAAATCCAGACCCCCACTTCTGGTAATTACTTCGCAGGTCCCACAGCGGATATGGCTAATTATAGTAACACTGTGTCGATAAGCCTCCTCTCTCGTAGAACCCAGCCTCGGGTCCTCGTAGAATTCTAACTAATTCAGGTGTTTCCAAGGTTCGCAGTCTAAGATAGACAGGTCGACAGACCGTCACTGTACAAACGTTAGACTCCTTGAATGTCAATGTTTTCTGCACTATTGAGACCAGAATTTTGGAAACCAGTCAACGTATTGAACTAACAGCAGCCGCACTGCTTACCCGATATTGATTGCATACTTCGGGTGAATCCACAGCCATCGCTACCAGTCAGGCTTAAGTAAATGTACTCGTCAAGCACGAAGGCCGCAGCCACTTTGAAAGGTTCTATTCCTGTGAACACTGGGCTGTGTACCGTCCGCTTGATAGGCTTCATTAAAGCCATCTCTAGACAAAAAACTGTCCGAAATCTTGTCACTGTGTCTGATTATGTTTCAATATGAACGCCTAGGTCCACTGGCTTAATGAGGCTGATTCTGGTTTAGGTGGCAGGTTTATGGTAGTATAACGTCGATCGGATAATGGCAGGTGGCGATTGCAACTGTACGCTGAGCATAATCCATTTTTGCGGGCACCAGTTTTGGATATCATGCCCGTCATGAATATACTTGGCGTCTCAATTGTCCGAATCAAGCCTGATCTCAGATAAACCGCATAATTATTAGTTATGGTTCGCGGGTCTCCATTCGGGACCGTTGTTCTTGTTGCAGTGCATGAATTGCGATCATGCGTTAGTACGTCGTTGTTTTGCTCTTACTTTTGCTGGGCAACGATCCCACCGATTGGAACTGTTGGGTGTTGAGAGACTGGCTATACCGTCGGTAAAGCATGAATACCAAATCAGCTTAAGATGCAGCCTTGACAATTCTCGCTCCGAAGATCCTGGTAGCCGCTGGATCTTAATCTTATAGATCGTTGCTGTAGCATGCGGTAAGGGGTCTCGTGATTTAAAAATCTTGTTTCAGAGAAGAACCTGCAGTTGTTAGATGCCAGAGAGATCATTTACTATGGCAGTACATATAACAACTTTAGAAGGAGTATCCGTAGGTAGATGGAACGTAGCCCGATCGCTGATCGTGGAGCCTGGTGTTGGAGAAAGTTAAGGCAGTGGAAGCCACTTTTGCTTCAGGGAATACCAGCAAACTTTTCGAGTTCATCTGTGCTGTAGGTTCCGAACGATCGTTTGTCAGTAAATCGATCAGCGAGACAGATCTGTTTCGCTGATCGAGAAGGTCAGAGCGATGGGCAGAACGCTTTGATGGTCAAGTTATGACCTCCTGGTCTTACTGTGTTGCCACTACAAACTTGTAGTGTGACACCATGGTCAGTAGATTTAAAACCACTCACTAATAATGAGGTACGCAATTGTATTTTGGCTCTCAAACATGAGAAGCCTGCAGTCACAGATCTCTTCAAATAAGGTGGGAAGGCGCCAGCAGAATCCATAACTCAGTTGTTTCCACTTATGTGGATGTCGGGGAACATTGCTCTATGCTGAAATCACTTGACAATGGTCTCCGAATTAAAAAAGATGTCCGAGGACTTTGCAAAATTCACAAGAGAATTAGCTTGAACTTGCATTACTGGTATCCCTCAGACTTCGTCGACTCTCTGAAGTTCGGAAGGTGGGCATGAAAGAAGGAACGACAGGGTTTCGTCTCGTGAGAGGGTGCATTGATCACCTGTTCCTTCTTTAAAGAAAACCGTGATGAACAAGTGTTTTCGATAATCTACCACCGAATTAATACAGTTGTATAGGTCCAGCTAAATCGAAACAGTGTATAAACATGACAAAGAGGTTTGATAAAGTGTCACTGGGTCACTTAGAGCATCACAAAATATCCCAAGCATCTATAGACTAGTCAGTCATAAGGTCAAGCTCCGATGTTAATGACGAGTGGTTTAGTGTTCCATCCACCATTATGTCTCAGAGCTGCCGCTTGGAATTTCAATTTCATGCAGACCTATGGTGTCACCTTTGGCCACAGCAGCTTCAGAAACTGCACAAATATTCTATGTGCATACACAATCACTCTTGGGATGAATTGTGGAACAGCGTCACGTGTACCGCCGAACAACAATTGCTGCATTCCTCATTTATAAAGGAGCGTTTGGTCTGGTGGATCGATCTACACCTTCAGAGTCGTTTAAACACAGGGGCGTGCCGATCAATTATGCGAACACATTGTCGGCGCTTTATTCTCATACTTCAGCCAGGGTTATGGTTTACAGTGAACTGTCTAACAGTTTCATCACTAGGAACGGCACACACCAAGGCTGTCCACTTTCACCATTTTTGTTTAAGTTTGTCATGGACGAAGTGATGGGGGACTGTCTGTGGTAATGACAAGATGCCGGTGTGGATATTCTATCTGGTGGAGGGTTGATTGTTTTTGATTATGCTGACGACAAGTTGTTGTTGTTTGACAGTTTGACAGCAGCACACGCGATGCTAGACGCTAGTTCGTGGCGTCCGAAACATTTTGGAATGCGGTTCCAAATGCAAATTGTTTCTGCAAGACTGCTGTGATTACATAGATTTGATGTTGGATATTGAATTTACGTAGGTTGTTGAGTGGTTTGTATACTTTTGTAACTGCGGCAACGGCGGCGGCTGCGGAGGTGTGGGGACTGAAGTTTGAGCGTTTATCTCTAAGGTAGTATCGGTGTTCGCCAATCTGGAGCATGTCTTGGGAGAGAGGCATCTTTCTGAGGCTTAATGGTCTCTTATATAATGCGACATAGATGATTGCATCAATTCACGGTATTGAGACTTGGTCGCACAGGTTAGTAGATATAAAGCATCTTCAGGTATTTGACCACCGATGTCTGCGTTCAATCACCTGTGCCGGGTGGCATTAATGAGTAAGCAGCGAGGAGATTATGAAACGGGTGTGTGGTAGTGATTGTCGAATGAGTTGTTTTGTACATTCCTTGCACTTACACAGACTTCGATGGTCAGGTCATGTATTAAAGATGCCAGCTAGTCGTCTGCCACACAAAGCACTCTTTATCGACGCCACAGCCGACCGGCGTAAGTTGCGAGGTGGACAGATGATGACCTGGCGTAGAGAAATGAAATCATTCACGAAGGGTTTGGCCACTGTAGTCAACGTTCGTCTCCCGGGATAAGGCTTTCGCGCCTCACTGAGTCGGTGGTTGGAGATTTCAGGTGAAATTACGGCTAATCGAGATCAGTGGGGTGAATGTTGTCGTTGTTTGACCTAGTTGTCTGTGAAGTAAGTACACTTGGTAAGTCGGGGCAGTGAAGGCCGTAAGCTGATGCTGTTTCACATACACTTGCAGCTCGGTTGTTTGTAAAGTGTAGCACCTTGATATTGAGTGTTTCAAAATAAATGTGGCCATTTTCACTAGTTAGTTTCTTTGCTTTCTCCTTGTTTTCCGCCTTCCTGACGAAGGTTTGTTTTTTTCTTCATAGTCATGTGGCAGTTAAAGATCGTTGTGAACCACTGATTTGTTGCTATCTGATGATGATGGCAGTGTACAGAGAAATCTGACAAAGTAGGTGTCAAGTTCGAGTGAAAAATTCTAGGCTAATCTCCAGGTCATGCCATATTGTCATCAGATATCTGTAATGTGAGGGAGTAACAAGCGCAGTTTTACATAGGAATGGACGTGCAGTCCAGATGTTGGCGCTGTCAAATACTAGAGAAGCATTAAACGTTTCGTCACCCAACTCATTTTTCTTGATGTTTGTTTCAGAGGGTCAGTTTTCCTTTCGAGATTTTCCTAAACTCGGATGTGCCAAATAGTCTGTTTCCATGCTGTCAGCACTCTATAATCTTACTAACGTTTAGATTAGTAGTGTTTCTTTTGATTTTTTTCACTTCAAAATTGTATCGGTATCGGTGACATTCGCATGACTCTTCTCTCACTGTTGACAAAGTAACGTTTTCACCGGTCGATTGAATTTCTTGGGAGGGGACGATCTTCCATCCATGTGAAATTGACATGGGGATCACTGTGTGTTGAAGTGTTATTGTATGTCTTCTTGATATTATGTTCAACGATGTTCTGAGCACGGCTTACTGAAAGTATCTGGCTGTTGTCGAACCTCCACGTTTATACCATAAAGCGCCACTTTCGAAAAGAGGGCATTACATTTTTAAATTTTCTTTATTGGTGCTGAATACAAACTTTGCTCAGTGTTTGGCTGTTCTCCCAAGTATGACGTTTCGGTTAAAGCTGGTGTGATTTGTGTTCGGATTCTGACCCCATACATCTTGTGTGCGCCAAAACCCCAAAATTTTTGTTTGCCACATCATGTCCCGTTTGTCAAGCCTTTACCGTTCTGATGTAACGAGAATTGAAAACGTCCTCCCTCTGGTCTGTCTCACTTGAATTCTGCTTGGAGACGTTAAGGAATATGGAAACTAGTCGGGTTTATTAATTTAGGTTTTGTTTGATTCAGTCCTCAAATGTTGTTCATTGTTGAAATGAACAGCTATTTGTTGTATTGGCCGTTCTTGTGTGTTGGAGGCACAGTTGGATCTGAAAGAATGTTTGCAATAACTGATTGCACATTCTATATCCACGTTCGTAACATAAGCATAGTTGGAAAAGGTTATGAGTGTAACAAAATCAGTCTCTTACTGAGGAAACTATTCGTAACTGTTCGGGATTTCTTGATATTGTAACGCCAATCCCGTATGATATAATGGCTGTTGCACCAAAATCTGATCCCGGAGACTGTTTCAAGTGGGTCCCAACACTGACAGTGTGAGCCCATTCTAATTCTTTCTCTTGCAGTTACACCCTAGTTCGTGGCATTTGTTTGAAGCGTGCATGAACTATGGTCAGGTTAGCTTCAATTACGAACTTTTGCATAGCGGTATTGTTTGTTGAAGCGTAGGTTTATTTCTGTCCAATTCTTCAACAAAATTCTTCACAGTTTCATAGAGATCTCGATAGAAGTGCGCAATCTCAATCCAATGTGTTGACAGACTTCGAACGAAGAAAAGCCCGTTTTTTTTTCATGGTGTCCTGACAGAACGTTGCTGCTTTGAAAGTAGTAACCAAATAATTTATTCCAGCGGACGAACGGATAGCTTCTCAGATGTAGAAGGGTGTGTCATGCAATTCAGATTGATTATTTTGATATGTGACTTTAACTTTCTATGTGTTGTCATCTCTCGACAGAAAATGGATGAACTCGTAGTGGACATTAAATGACCACAACAATCTTGGACGTTGTTGATGGATCGGTAGGTGATGAACAAGTTGGTTGAGTCGGGTTTGACGTAATAAAGAAGCAAGGGACTAAAGTAAAAAAAAGCACGAATTCATTTCACCTGTCATTTCGTCGAACACAACGAACAAGACGTTCTTCTTTAACGCTGGTACCTCGAGTAAGCTGTATTGTTCTTTGGTGAAGTTTATGAGTACATTTCTTAATTTGGATTGATTATTTGAGAATGCTACGGATCGAGGTACATTTTGACGGACAAATTTAGAATGTTACGTTTCGAGGTTTTTATAAGGGGATATCTGGCGCCAAAACAGTTTCCGCTAAATGGTGATAAGACTGAGTTTTTGATCTACTGGAGTGGATATGAAAGTTATCATCGAAAATTAAGCGTTGATTTTGTTACTTCCGTATATTGTGTGCGTGCTTTCTGATTTATGAATGTCGTTTCACCTGTTTTGTTTCAGCGATGACAGTCATAGTGGAGGCGTTGCAATTAAACTTACTTCCATTCGTGGTTAACGCGCCGTTACCAAGTTCTATGGCAGAATTCATAAGACGTTACGCGTTGATCGAATTCTTTTTGGCAGGTCGAATATGGTTCAGTCACTCTCTAGCAGCAAGCAAAACATATCCTTGCAATTTTGCGGAATAGAATGTGCGCTCCACCAATCACATACACGCAAACCAGTTCAGCTTTCATAGAAGTTACAGCAATGCCTTTTTCCGTCTTACACTGTAACTACATTGGTGCGTCCTCTCACACAATTATCGATCCCCCGAATCAGCTGTACAGATGCGACACTAGCCTCAACGCGGAGTGAGTGTCTAGGCGTGTGCCATTCTCACACTTCAACTAAAAGGCCTGCTCTGTGCTTGAGCTTTAGGTATTGGTTTACGAAAATTGGATAGTGTACGGAAATGGGATTATGGAACTGATTTTCTGCTTCTTATGAACAAACCATCACTTAGGTAAACCTTAAGTGATTTCTTTTTAAGCGATATAAACTTTTTCTGAGGTAAAACATGGACTATTTCCGAAATCCAACAAGGACATATTTGTCGCCACGATGCCTATTGTCTGCAAATAGTGAAACTATGACCTTGACATTTATACCATTCATTTTATGTCTTTATTTAAAAGTCCTTAGAAAATGCAGTTACGTATTCTTCTACGCACATTTCACATATTCTGTGCTGTGGTGATGGCATTTTTAGCTGATCGTGGCTGATCTTATTATACTGCTAAAAATTGCTGTTCCCTTTTTAGCTCCTCACTATTCTTTACGGGAAACTATGGAAGAAACGTTTAAAGTTTTAACTTTTAATTGCTGGTATGATAATGCCTTTATCAAATGAACTGTGAAAATCTGACAGGGGAGTGTTCATTCCGTTCTGCACGGTGCGCAAAAACGATCGTTTGGCTCTGCTAATCAAACGTCTTTCTGAAGGAGATTATGACATACTCTTACTTCAAGAGGTCTGTGTATTGGTTCACGTTAACCTTGATTGAACTAAATTTGGCAGATATGGACGGATTCTGATTTCAAACTACTACAAACTTCCTTGAAAAACGTATATAGCTATGCAAATTACTTTCATTCGTAAGCTGATCGTTGACTCGTTTGTGCTATTCGCACTCCTGTTCGTCTATCCACCTTCTAGCAATCTGATAGGAAGCGGTCTATGCATTTTTTCGAAATGGCCAATTGATACCATATTCATGCATCCTTACGGAGCAAATGGCTATCCGCACTATTTACATCAAGCCGACTGGTATTGTGGCAAGGGCATTGGTTTGGCTCGTGTGATCAGTCGGAAGGGATTTATCATCAACCTGTACGTGACTCACGTAAGTCATAGCAGTCTTTTTTCTCTATGGAATGTTTCTTTGAAGTGTAAAAGTGTGAGCTGCAACGGTATTTTTTCTTCGCTCCCTTTGTACCCATCTTCCGTGCATTTCACACTGCCGGATTGCATACAGTTGGCCTGTGTGGTCATTGACGAAGTGATGGGCAGTTACTTTCACCTGTTTGGGTCTCGTAAGTACCGTACATTTCTAGGAAACACGACCTTTGGACAAGTGTCAGAATTATAATGAGAGCATTCGTTTGCCTTTTGTTGCACGAAAATATGGGTAACCAGATGTGAAGGTGACATGCGTTGCAGAACTTGAGAAACTTTTCTACTGGTGGTGTGAACATTTTGTGGTTTGATTATGGTTGGCAATGTTCGCATTGGACAGTTACTTGTGCCACGTAGTGTATGAGGCATTCGGAACAAGGTGAATCGGAAAATGCTCAAACCATTATGCGTTCGACAATGCAAATCACTAAAGACCACGCGAGATCAAACGAGGCAAGTGCCAACTTCAGAACAGAAGCGGTTGGAGGGTAATGTAGCTTCTTTGTTATCGTAGGGTTGTCATGTTTAAAAAAATGAGTGCAATTGCTTTAACAAAGACAAAACGTTACCCTAATTTCTGCTGATTGATTATCCCCGTAATCTAATGGTCACTTCAATCTGATTGGTTGTGTTGTGTGGAGCCCATGTCGTGGATCCTCAGCACTATCACGTGTTTCTAGATATATGACGCTATAAGTACATTTGTTAACCTAGAGAGTTCGTTTTTGCGGAACGGTACAGAAAATACACGGGACATTGTTTTGGATTTTTAATTTTTTTTTCAATTTTGTTAGGCTAATGACAATGAGAGAACACGCAGGCCAACACCACTTTGTATATCAGCGTTCGGAAGGTGAATTCACAAAGTTCAGTGGAATGTGTGCCTCTCAGTACATTAAAAGTTGAATTACATCTTTCCGCAGTGTCTACTAACAATTTTGATCTCTACCATCACTTTCCCATAATTTTTACGTAGTAAACTATCTTTCAACCCCTGCAAATTCTAAAGGCTCCGCTCGTTTCCATGTGGTTGCTTGTTGGTTGTGCAAGTTTTAAGTTTCCACCAGTACAAAAATTCATACACATACATTCAGCGTTGAGCCTTACCTATGGTAAAGTGGCGCAGACCGCTGTTGATCCTGGCTGTAAACTACCAAGTGTTAGATTGATTGATAAATAGAGATGTACAAAATTACTGAATCATTGGAAAAACGAAATGATTTGAAGGTATGAAGTAGAAGAAGAGGAATTAACTCTGATGATTACAGGCTCTCCATTGACTACGACACTTTGCCACGTTCGAGAGTGTTTCCGGCCACTCCTGTGGATGGTCGCACATTCTTGACCTGACAGGTACTACCAGGTTTGTTCACTGGAGTCGTCAAAGTTTCCATAACCTTCGAATACTCAATCCCTTGCGATTTCGTCCAGTCGCCGGCATCTGTACTGAACCGTTTTGGGTGAAGCAGGTTCCTCGTGGGCACATGTAGTACATGACTGAACGGGCTTAAGTTGTGTATTTTCATGATCTCGGATATTGGTCATGAATTTGCAGATTTCCCAACTAAACCTTGATGAATTGTGGCTTTTCTCACACAGTTAATCTATTTGATGCATGCTTATCGGTGGAAAAAGCAGTCGTCGAAAGTTTGTGTATTTTCCATGCGAATGAGTCACCTCTTTGACCTGTATATAGCATGACTCAGTCCCCACATTCGTTTCCTACTATCTTTTTATTCCACAACCAAATCTATTTGAGGCTTCGCAAACTACGAATATTAGCCATAACCTGTTCCCACTACCCTCATAGACTCCAAGTCGACGGTATCATCAGCTAATGAGGCGATACTGCCCTGGCAGCTGAAGCGATCAGCAGCCTGCAGCGGTCAACTTACAGTAACAGTTGGTATCAGGGCCAATCCAATATTGTAGCAGCATGTCACATTTCGATGGTGTTAAGAGCGTGCTATACAGATCAACCATGTCATTCAGTCGATCTGGCATGGTCTGCGTGTTGTCTATAGGAGAAGTAAGCAAAACAATGCCCTCCACACAATTAGTATTGGTCAGCTCACTACGTTGCAAAAGCCTCATTCTGACATCTTCGGAGCTTCTGAGTTCTCCCTCGAATGCGGTGTCTCCCACCTAGTCGAGCGCCTTCTGAATCAAAGAATGTTCCAGATGGCTACTCCTAGATTCGTGCTCTGCAATCCTAGCGGACTTAGAACTGTTGTTTAATAGACAACTTCGTTTGTGAGTAGTATAGTACCCACATTTTGGGAACTAAAGGGCAAGCCTAAACGGCAAGAAGACGATGGACCAGAAGCGACTATTGGAATAGTGTATACGCGCTATGGGGGGACCTATCACCAGGACTAACGACAGTGTATTGTTGCCTGATGTGTGTGAATGCACGTCAGTCGTAAAAATGAGTGTGCGCGTTCGTGCCCCTATGTTTTAACATAATTTTTACAGGAACTCGTGCAATAAACAACTTCGCACGCCAAGGTTCTTTTTGTCCGTATTGCCGCTCGCATCCACCAATGCCACGGACATAACCCCCAACTTCAGCTCCGCCTTCGTAAGCTCATCAAGGTTCATCCGCCGGGCGACATGGACAATAGGCACTTAGTTCTGAACCGCCATCGAAAGGGCTTCAATAAATGGCTCCGTTAACTATTGCCGTCGTGATTCTTAATCTAGTCATGGTAGTGCCCTGTCAAACAAACCTTGCAGACTAGCAGCGAACACGGATGGATCCGTTCCTTGTCCAAGCCTAGCCGCCTTGAACCGCCGCATGGTCTGGTAGTCGGCCGGCCTGTCAAACGCAGTCACCAACGCTTTCTTTGCAGCGGCCCACTCCATCACCGCACGGCCCCTTCACGCTACTTCCAGCACCGTCTTCGTTCTGCCCTTCACTAGCGTCCGCAAAGCAGCCACATTCCCACGGCTGGTCTTGACTCCGACCACTTCGATCACGTCCTCGAAATCCTCCAGGAACGACAGGACGTCTCCATCTTCGAACGGTTGCGGCCAGAGTAAATTCATGATTGTGTTCGTCGCGGTTAACATTGTTTTGACCACAAGAGACGCTTGGCCTGCAGCGTTGTTTATTACACGAAATCCCGTAGAGGTTGTGTGAAAACAGGAGCACGAAAGCATCCACTCATTTCCACGCCTGACGTACATTCACATACGTTGGTTAGCCGTACGTTGTCATTCGCCCTGGTTGCACTTCCATCACAGTGCGTCCACACTATTCCGATAGTCGCCTCCGGTCCATCGTCTTCCTGGTGTTTAGGCTTGCCCTTTAGTTCTCGAATGTACTTACTATACTTCTCACATACGAAGCTGCATATTATACAACAGAATGTTTTCAACAGTTCGGCATATTTCACTGGAATGTTTCTACAATGGATTGAGGTTTCAAAAGCGTATTAGACAATCGAGTTGAATGTAGCTCTCAGCCACAAAAATAGCGCTACCGGTGGTTGAAGAAAGGAGTGCAGTGATCGGTTGTGAAGTATGGATGCAGTCAGTATGTTCGTGACCAGCTTGGAAACCCACTTACTCTTATCATACTTATTTCTCCCCATTAGTTCAGAGGTCACTGCACCATGAAACCTCTAAGTCTCTTGGGTGCGATGTATTCATGCCTGATACCACGGTTGTTTCCGTCATATGATGTTCAACTTGCAGGGAAGTCCTGGCCGAGGGGTCATCGATAGGAGTTAACAGGACAATTACTGTGTCTCCCCTCGAAACGACAGGGCAATCGGAGCATTAGTCACAATCGAAGGTGGTTGAACGTTCACATCTGATAGTTCAGTCATGTCTGATGTGAAGTCACTGGCGCAGTAGTGCACACGGTTACCTGATGAAAGCGTGACCGAAGTTCTAGTCACGGTCACGGCATGGTTGTGCATTACTGACGAGCTGTAGCAGGAGCGAAAATCGAGTGTACTGCTTCTTTTCAAGAGGAGCCGACTGAGTGCGAAAGCTGCGACTCATCTTGGATGATGTTTAGTCTATATGAAAATCGAAATCCCCATCACTCATCAGTGATCTTGTTATTATAAAGCAATGCCTATATCGAGTGCTGTTCTGGCATGCTTTTAATATGTTCTCAGAACGTTTAGCAAAGGTCATATCTCAATCGATTGGCGTTTGCGTTCAGTTTTGTTTCCAAGTGAAATTGATCCGCTCGTGTCGAAATGAGCAGCTGGACAGAATCTTATAGTTTTATCACCCTTGTGTGATAACTGGTGAGCCTAATCAACAAAGTAGCTGTTTCTGCCTGTAGCATTCGCTGACCAGAAATGCTCTGATGAAAAATCGCTTTGGCCACAGCAGTCTTCTAACTTTGTACACCCAAAGTACGATCGGAATGGTGGGCATAACAAAAGAAGACTAATTACAGTCAGGTCAGCACGCTTATCTGTGAACCGAACGAAGACGCAACTCATAGGGCTATTGATCGCCTGAAGGTAACCAACCTGGCTTCTCGAAATATCCGCATTTCTTGGCGATTTCTCCTCTCTGCACTGAAAATCTGGTATTGCTGAGGGATTGAATAACAGAATAGAAGAATACATGTGAGATATATTGTGGTGGATTGCCAGGTCGGGGGTGCGAGTTTTCGAACAGTCGGCCGAATATCTCAACGTGGGGGGAGGTACGTTCGAAAACCTGCCGCGATCGGATCAAGGACAACGTGCGCGACCGGATGAGTCATCGCTCGACTAGATCGGACCAACGGGCGAGGCAGGGCAGGCGAAATACGACAGACGGCCAGATCGGAGGCGTGGTTTTTCCAACATT